>NIVC01003128.1:20000-48950 GCA_002269645.1 Macrostomum lignano
TATAGGTGACTCCATGTAAAACATTAAAGAGCTACCATACCAGACATATACATGACTCCATGTCAAACATATACGTGACTCCATGTTAGACATTTAAGAGCCACCATGTCGAACATTAAAGAGCCAACGTGTTAAAAATACAAGAGCCACCAGGTCAAACATATATATGACTCCATGTCAAACATTAAAGAGCCACCATGTCGAACATAAAAGGGCCACCATGTCAAATATTAAAGAGCCACCATGTCAAACATTTAAGAGCCACCATGTCAAACATATACATGACTCTATGTCAAACGTTAAAGAGACACCATGTCAAACATTACAGAGCCACCATGTCAAACATTTAAGAGCCACCAGGTCAAACATGAAAGTGCCACCATGTAAAACATTAAAGAGCCACCATGTCAAACATATACGTAACTCCATGTCAAACATTGAAGAGACCCCATGTCAAACATTAAAGAGCCACCACGTCGAACATAAAAGAGCCACCATGTAAAACATATACGTAACTCCATGTCAAACATTGAAGCGACACCATGTCGAACATAAAAGAGCCACCATGTCGAACATTAAAGAGCCACCATGTCGAACATAAAAGAGCTACCATGTCAAACATTAAAGAGCCACCATGTTAAACATAAAAGAGCCATCATGTCAAACATATAAGTGACTTTATGTCGAACATTAAAGAGCCACCATGTCTAACATTAAAGAGCCACCATGTCCAACATTAAAGAGCCACCATGTCAAAAATTAAAGAGCCACCATGTCTATCATTAAAGAGCCATCATGTCAAACATTAAAGAGCTACTTTGTCTAACATTAAAGAGCCACCATGTCAAACATTAAAGAGCTACTTTGTCTAACATTAAAGAGCCACCATGTCAAACATTAAAGAGCCACCATGTCAAACATTAAAGAGCCACCATGTCAAACATAAAAGAGCCACCTTTTTGAACATTAAAAAGCCACTTTGTCAAACATAGAAGAGCCCCCATGTCAAACATAGAAGAGCCCCCATGTCAAACATAGAAGAGCCCCCATGTCAAACATAGAAGAGCCCCCATGTCAAACATAGAAGAGCCACTATGTCAGACATTGAAAAACCACCGTATCAAACATAAAAGAGTTACCATGTACGAGCGTAGAACATAAAAGAGCCACCCTGTTAAACATAAAAAGATACACAATTTCAAACGTAAAAGTAAGCGAATTTTAAAGGAGCCGCTATAATGCTAAGGAAATTGTCGCACTAGCTACTTATTGTCTGGTGGATGCTTGCTATTTGGGGATGCTATCTATCTTGGGGATGCTTGCTATCTGGGGGATGCTTGCTATCTGGGGGATGCTTGCTATCTGGGGATGCTTGCTATCTGGGGGATGCTTGCTATCTGGGGGATGCTTGCTATCTGGGGGATGCTTGCTATCTGGGGATGCTTGCTATCTGGGGATGCTTGCTATCTGGGGGATGCTTGCTATCTGAGGGATGCTTGCTTTCTGGGGGATGCTTGCTATCTGGGGGATGCTTGCTATCTGGGGGATGCTTGCTATCTGGGGGATGCTTGCTATCTGGGGGATGCTTGCTATCTGAGGGATGCTTGCTATCTTGGGGATGCTTGCTATCTGGGGGATGCTTGCAATCTGGGGGATGCTTGCTATCTGGGGGATGCTTGCCATCTTGGGGATGCTTGCTATCTAGGGGATGCTTGCTATCTGGGGGATGCTTGCAGTCTTGGGATGATTTCTTTTTGCAATGCACTTCATTTGAGCAGTTTGTCTGTTGTCTTTTTGAAGGATTTTTGGCTGTCTTTTTGTTACTTTAGAAAACAGAGATTCTATCCAGATGTCCCCCATCGGGGGGCGAAGATTGCTAGTTGTAAAAGCTCAAAACGTACATTTTTATTAAAAAATTATATTGCTGTTTTCGTTGCCCCCGATGGGGGGGGGCGCAGATTGCTGGTCCACTTTACTAAAATGATTTGTCTCTATCTATCTAGTTAGGAATTCAGGTAGGTATGTGTTGTCTCCCCAACGGGGGGCGCAGATTGCTAGTCCCATATACTAGAAATGATTTGTCTGTGGGTAGGTTTGTGATCTAATCTATAATCCTTTTTCTAATAAGGTTTTCTTTAGCTCGAAAAAATGAGCAGTTGCTATTATTTTTATCGGTATTAATAAATTTTGTTTTAAGAATCATATTTTAAAACGGCAGTTTTGCGGCTATGTATTGTAATAACTTTTGTAAGTAATTGTTCACAATTTTTTTAGATGCGCATTTGCTTCAACATCCGGCAACGATCGGGAGCAACTGCTGACTCTGTGGCGCCGGTTGCTGCCAGCCCTGCTGCCGTTGGCGGCAGATGAAGATCCTGTAGTGAAACAGCTGTTTCAACCACTGCTCATGCAGCTTGTGCATTGGTTTAGCAGGAGTCGGGAGTTTGAAGGTGAGACTGAAGATGGCTTTTAAATACTCATGGACCTATCTAGATACTCACAGACTGCTCAAGATGTCCACAGATTCCTCTAGATACTCACAGACTGCACAAGATGTCCACAGATCCCTCTAGATACTCACAGACTGCTCAAGATGTCCACAGATCCCTCTAGGTACGCATAGACTGCTCAAGATGTCCACGGATCCCTCTAGATACTCACAGACTGCACAAGATGTCCACAGATCCCTCTAGATACTCACAGACTGCTCAAGATGTCCACAGATCCCTCTAGATACGTATAGACTGCTCAAGATGTCCACGGATCCCTCTAGATACTCACAGACTGCTCAAGATGTCCACAGATCCCTCCCTCTAGATATTCACAGAATACACAAGATACACACGGACCCCTCTAGATACCCACAGATCCATCTAGTTTCTCGCAGACTGCTCAAGATCTACTCAGACTACTCACAGTACTCAGAGTACTCACTACTCACATACTTTTTTACCATAAGGTGCCTCAAGCCAGTCAGAGAACCTAGCGCATGACTGTAGGCCAGAGGAGGGGACAGAGGAGAGGGAATAAAGAAGAGATAAGAGAAATGGGAGAAAGCCAAGGCAAGGAAATGAAAGAAAGGGAGAGAAAAGAGAAGAGAGCTGAGAAGACAAATAAGCCTTGAAGCTTGCCAAATTGTTATTGTGAAGTTTCAAAGGAATCGAGGGCCGGACAGAGAGGCTCCACAGGTCGCAGTTTGCCGGTGGAAATCTTCAAATCTATATACGAGCCGTAATAAAACCGGTTGTGTTTTTTGCAACTGTTTCCAACCGAAACCGCCCCTCGTTCTCCCCATTCTCCAGGCCCCTACACGGCCCTGTTACTAGACTCGCTATTCGACAGATTAACGGCATCGAGCGGCGACGCTTCGGTTAGAGATCTGGCCGCGCAAAGCTTGCGTGAATTTCTCACCTGGTCAGTTCGGCAGCAGATGCCGTCGTCTGGCGCAGATTCAACCGCCAGCTTCTACAGTCGCAACGTGAAATCCATAGTGAAGCGGGTCTGCCTGCTGGCTCTGCATCCGGCTTCGTCTAAACGTTTGGGCGCTGCTCTGGCCTTCAACGCCGTGTACGCTCAGTTTCGCGAAGAGGACAGTCTGGTCAATGCGTTTGCTTTCGAATTGCTGCACTGCTTCATGCGCAGCATTCAATTGGCCGATGCAGACGATGCCAGCTTGGGAACTGTGGAGCAGTGCGACCTGGCATTGGATCATTTGGAACGGATCATGGTTGAGCGGGCCGCTGCGCTAAAGGTTGGTTTAATCAACCTCAATAGAGATTAATAGAGATAAGACTAATGCGGTTCCTGGCTCTATGAAATTCAAATCACGAGCCACGATTCAAAGAAATCAGAATCACGATTCTAAGAATTAAGAGCCATGATTCTAAGAAATCCAAGTCACAATTCTAAGAAATTCGACTTAAAATTCTAAGAAAGCAAGTCACGATTCTAAGAAATCATAATCACGATTCTAAGAATTAAGAGCCATGATTCTAAGAAATCCAAGTCACAGTTCTAAGAAATTCGACTTAAAATTCTAAGAAAGCAAGCCACGATTCTAAGAAATCATAATCACGATTCTAAGAATTAAGAGCCATGATTCTAAGAAATTCAAGTTACAATTCTAAGAAAGCGAGCCATGATTCTAAGAAATGCGAGTCTCAATTGTAAGAAATCTAAGTCACAATTCTAAGAACTTCAAATCACGATTCTATAAAATCGGAATCATGATTCTAAGAAATCGGAGTGACGATTTAAAAAAAACCAGCCATGATCATAAAAACAGTAGAATTTTCGCTGTGGCTTTTTTGAAAAATATTTATTTGAGGTCAATTTTATTGCTTGAAAATCGTCCTTCGGTTTCTTTAGACATTGTCTCTTCGGTTTCTTAAAAATCGTCTGTCGGGTTACACAGGAATTGTTCGTCGTGTTTCTTAAAAATCCTACTCTGATCTTTGGAAATCTATCAGGTTTCTTAGAAATCGTTTACTGTCTCTAAGAAATCATCCATGTTTTCTTAGAAGTCATCTATAATTTTCTAAATAATTTTTTGTGTTTCCTAGAAATCGTCTGGGGTTTCTTAGAAATCGTTAGTTGGTTTCTTAGAAATCGTTAGTTGGTTTCTTAGAAATCGTTAGTTGGTTTCTTAGAAATCGTCAGTTGGTTTCTTAGAAATCGTTAGTTGGTTTCTTAGAAATCGTTAGTTGGTTTCTTAGAAATCGTTAGTTGGTTTCTTAGAAATAGTCAGTTGGTTTCTTAGAAATCGTCAGTTGGTTTCTTAGAAATCGTTAGTTGGTTTCTTAGAAATCGTTAGTTGGTTTCTTAGAAATCGTCAGTTGGTTTCTTAGAAATCGTTAGTTGGTTTCTTGGAAATCGTTACTGCTTTTCTTATAAATCGCACTCAGCTTCCCTCGCTACTCTTTCCCCCTCCCCAGGTGGAGTCTCAGGGCCGTCGCACGCCGCTAGGCTCAAAGTGGACCAGCGCGACCTTGGAGGTGGCGGTCCGCTGGCTGGTGGGCCAGTGCGGCCAACCCGAATCCGCTTGCCGAGCCGCCGCAATGCGACTGCTGGTGAACGACGGTTCGCCGACAGATCGTCGCAGACGGGTTCGCGGCGGCCTCGCCCGCTGCCTATTGACGTCGTCGCCGGAGAAACGGCAGCAGACTGCAGCCTCGCCGAGGCAATTCTTTCAGGCACTGTTGAAACAGTTTAAAGCGAATTATTTTTATGATAGATGGGAACGGTGAGTTCTGGATTTCTATTGTTTATTGATGTTTTAGCATTGAATTGAAGTTTTAATGAAATGCAGGTCAGGTTAGTTATAAATACATGTGTTTAAGGCTGCTGAAAGTTGCGTAGATGTAGGGAGATAAGATTTAGGGAGATAGAAGATTTAGGGAGACGAGATTAGTGATGGATCGAATTTTTTTGCATCGAAATCGAAATTTTCGGTACTTTAGAAATTGAAATTGCATCGAAATCAAAATCGAAATCAAAATTGAAATTGCAGGTAACAGGTTGCAGATAAAAAATCATTACTAATGATGAAGAAAACATGTACTTTTCGCAGTGGGCATATTCTATGCAACTTCCTCAACCTCCATGGGCTTCTATGGAGGTTGAGGTGGGTATAGCACAAGCCCTGAAACAGTGCGTGCCCGCAATATTTTCTTGGAGAAAAGGCAATTCTCACCTCCCCCTAAGTCTTCAGAACACGCTTCTTTTCACTTCAATTTTACTTGTAAATGCCCAGTTATACCCTAGAGACTATTGGTTATTTCGTATTTTCATATTTCAGGGCAGGGAGTTGGCATAAGAATCAGTTCATGTAATTGTAGACTTAGCACATTTTATAAAGCTCAGTACAAATGAGCAAATATCCCTGCAAATCATCGAGGCGAATTTCACAATGCAATCTTGCCATACGTAATGCTGTAGTCGTACTGTAAGTGATCGATATTTATCAGAAAATTATGACACGCATGCAAAGGAAGTCTAACAAAATGAGGAATAGAAATCGAAATTTACCTACCTGAAAAAAGACTGCAGAATGCAAGATTTTCTATTCTTGAACATGAACGCCTTGTTTGACATAACCAAAATTTCGAAATGATTTTCGATGATGAATAGTGTCGAAATTTAAAATCGAAATTGAAATTATTTCGATGCAAAATTAGGTTTGAAATTCGGAATATCGAAATCGAAATCGAATTTCGATCCATCACTAGATGAGATGTATGGAGATGAAATGTAGGGGGATAAGATGTAGGGAGATAGACATGAAGGGAAGTAAGATGTAGGGAAATATGGATGTAGGGAGATAAGATGTAGGGAGATGACATGTAGGGAAATAGAGATGTAGGGAGATGAAATGTAGGGGGATAAGATGTAGGGAGAATAAATGTACGGAGATAAAGATGTAGGGAGATAAGATGTAGGGAGATGAGATGGAGGAAGGTAAGATGTAGGGAGATGCGATGTAGGGAGATGAGATGAAGGGGGGTAAGATTTAGGGAGATAAGATGTAGAGAGATAGACATGAAGGGAAGTAAGATGTAGGGAAATATGGATGTAGGGAGATAAGATGTAGGGAGATGACATGTAGGGAAATAGAGATGTAGGGAAATAAGATGTAGGGAGATGAGATGAAGGGGGGTAAGATTTAGGGAGATAAGATGTAGAGAGATAGACAAGAAGGGAAGTAAGATGTAGGGAAAATGGATGTAGGGAGATGACATGTAGGGAAATAGACATGTAGGGAGATAGGGATGTAGGGAGATAGGGATGTAGGGAGATAGAGATGCACTGACATGGGATGTAGTTATTTTCATATTTTCTATATTTTATAGAAATATTTAACTATATTTCCATTTCTTTGCAAATCCAGATTCCAGCCTCATCAGAATCAGCAGCAGCATCCCCTCGGCCCCCTGCGCGCTCTGTTGGCCTGCCTGGAGTGCCACCTGTGGTCTGTGGGCCGGGGATTGCTAGACCCGCAGCAGTTGCTAGGCTGTGGCAGCGGCAGCCGGCTCTGCCAAAAGCTGTCGGATTTTTTCAACGAAACAGACCCGAGCCTGGATCCGGGGCGGCTGGCTCTGTCTGCCAGCGTCTCCGCTTCATCGGCTTACTCAAATTCGATTAGCGAAATTCGAGCCTCGGCAGTTACTATCCGATGCCAGCTGATTGTTCGAACTGCGGCCCTGCTGCAGCTGTTGGCTGGCAAGCAGCGGGATTGTTTGAAAGAGCTGCTTCAAGGCAAAGAGTGTTCTAATGGACTCTGGACTACTTTGGCTCGGGCCACTCTGAGGCCTCAGCTGCTCGGGTTCGATGCTCAGGATCCCAGTCTGATGGCCAAGCTGCTCGACTGCCTGAGCACCGCGTGGCATGCGGTTGCTAGGTGGGTTGCTAGGGTGGTTGCTTAGAGGTTGCTAGGGTGGTTACTAGAGGGTTGCTAGGGTGGTTACTTAGAGGTTGCTAGGGTGGTTTCTAAAGTGGTTGCTAGGTGGTTTGATTAGAGGGTTGCTAGGGTGGTTTCTAAAGTGGTTGCTAGGTGGTTTGCTAAGATGGTTGATATGGTGGTTACTAAGATGGTTGCTAGAGTGGTTGCTAAGAGGGTTACTAGGGTGGTTACTAAGAGGGTTGCTAGAGTGGTTGCTAAGAGTGTTGCTAAAGTGGTTGCTAAGAGGGTTGCTAGGGTGGTTGCTAAGAGGGTTGCTATGTGAGTTTCTAAGGGGATTGATAAGTGCGTTGCTAGGGCCTGAGTTTTAGTTGTTCTGCTAATATGGTTGAAATGGGTTTGCAAAGATGGGCTATTAAACGGCTTGCTAAGGCGTTGCTAGGTGGGTTTTAACGGGAGATTCTGTTTGTTGACTTGAAACATCAGGATCATCTAGCAACATCAGGAAACATCTCAAAGTTGTGAAACCCGACTCATTTTGCTAAACCCAGAAATCTCGCCCCAGTCGGTTCGTCTTATCGATCCTCGATTGTCTCAGCAATTGCTGCCGAACTCGAACCGGCCGGTCAGTCCGTGACAGTCCAGCGCCTGCTGCCCCAGAGCGGCCTGGCCAGCGACCCGCCGTCCGTGGCCGGCGCCGTTCGTCTCGCTCGAGGAATTCGAGCTCTGCGCGACTGCGGACTCCTGGCCGACTCGACAGCGGATGAAAAACGGCAAATTTTGGACCGCTGCTGTCAGGTGTGCCGATTGGGTTCTGTATTGTTCTTTTCGATACATATCGGCGCTTGGGCAGCGCTCTGCAATCTATCCTTTGTTTTTGGTGTCTCTTTCAGGGTCTCAATGGCGCCCCCTGCCACACCTAATGACCCCTGCAACATCTAATGCCCTCTGCCTGCCGTACTTAATGACCTCTGCCACACCTAATGACCCCTGCTGCACCTAATGACCCCTGCCACACCTAATGACCCTTTCCATACCTAATGGCCCCTGCCACATCTAATGACCCTTTCCATACCTAATGACTCCCGTCCCTTACTACACGTATTACTTACCACTTCTTGTTTTTTAATTCTTATATGTATATCCTAGCAGAATCTAAGCAGAAATTGACTAAGAAAATCTGCTTTGCTTGCCTCAATCTTCAGCTGGCTGAGTCAGCTCAGACCACTCAGCAACACCCGGTGCTGCCTCAGCTAATTGATGCGGCTCTTACCTACGCTTTGAACGATTCTGCTTTGGTGAGTTTGACAGTGGTTTCCGCCATTTTGGCGGAGTATTGTATTCTAGCAGATTAGTGTAGCGCTTTTAATTAGCGTGTGGTAGTGGATTATCGTAGGGAAGGGGATTATCGTAGGGTAGTGGATTATCGTAGGGTTATCGTAGGGTAGTGGATTATCGTAGGGTAGTGGATTATCGTAGGGTAGTGGATTATCGTAGGGAAGGGGATTATCGTAGGGTAGTGGATTATCGTAGGGTTATCGTAGGGTAGTGGATTATCGTAGGGTAGTGGATTATCGTAGGGTAGTCGATTATCGTAGGGTAGTGGATTATCATAGGGTAGTGGATTATCGTAGGGTTATCGTAGGGTAGTGGATTATCGTAGGGTAGTGGATTATCGTAGGGTAGTCGATTATCGTAGGGTAGTGGATTATCATAGGGTAGTGGATTATCGTAGGGTTGTGGATTATCATAGTGAAGAGGATTATCGTAGGGTAGTGGATTATCATAGGGTAGTGGATTATCGTAGGGTTGTGGATTATCATAGTGAAGAGGATTATCGTAGGGTAGTGGATTTTCATAGGGTAGTGGATTATCGTAGGGTTGTGGATTATCATAGTGAAGAGGATTATCGTAGGGTAGAGGATTTTCATAGGGTAGTGGATTATCGTAGGGTTGTGGATTATCATAGTGAAGAGGATTATCGTAGGGTTTGTGGATTATCGTAGGGAAGAGGATTATCGTAGGGTTGTGGATTATCGTAGGGAAGATGATTATTCTAGGGTAGTGGATTATCATAGGGAAGAGGATTATCGTAGGGTTGTGGATTATCGTAGGGAAGAGGATTATCGTAGGGTAGTGGATTATCGTAGGGTAGTGGACTCTCATAGGGTAGTAGATTATCGTTGTTAACATGATTAGGATTATCTACCGTATGAACGGAGTATTTACCGTATACTTGTCTCGGTGATTTTAGTTTACAGGATTCTTGTAACACCAAAGAAAGTTCAACATTAGTTATATCTCTGTATGATAATTCTTTCACAGCTGCAGCCTCTCGTCACTCTTCTCACCGAGCACTCAGCCGGACTCGACCTACTAAACAGCTACAAGTCCTGTCTCACAGCTTATTTCTCAGCCAATTGCCAGTCGCTACTGACTATTCTGGCCGCTTCCCCTCTGCTGAAAGCTGCCACAGCACCCGCTACAGCTGCGGCCACCATTGCCAGGCTGCCCGCTCTGGCCGCCATTCTGGAGAGCCTCGCTGCCTCCGTTAAGAGGACCGCTTTGAGCAAGCAGGGCTGCGCTGATGGGTTAGCTGTCTGTCTGTCTGTCTGTCTGTCTGTCTTAGTGTCTGTCTGTCTTAATGTCTGTCTATCTTAGTGTCTGTCTGTCTTAGTGTCTGTCTGTCTTAGTGTCTGTCTGTCTTAGTGTCTGTCTGTCTGTCTGTATTAGTGTCTGTCTGTCTGTCTGTCTGTCTTAGTGTCTGTCTGTCTTAGTGTCTGTCTGTATTAGTGTCTGTCTGTCTGTCTGTATTAGTGTCTGTCTGTCTGTCTGTCTGTCTGTCTGTCTGTATTAGTGTCTTAGTGTCTGTATGTCTTAGTGTCTGTCTGTATTAGTGTCTGTCTGTCTGTCTGTCTGTCTGTCTGTCTGTCTGTCTGTCTGTCTGTCTGTCTGTCTGTCTGTCTGTCTGTCTGTCTGTCTGTCTGTCTGTCTTTCTGTCTTTCTGTGTGTGTGTCTGTCTGTCTGTGTCACATAAGTTACTTAAAAGTTGCTTAAAAATTTGACAGCGCTCCCAAGCAACTGGCCAGCCAGATCCTGGCCCAGTGGACCCTGGTCCAGCAGCTGTGGGACTACGGTAACGACGATTGCCGGTTCAGCGTGCTGGGAATTCTCACCAACCTGCTGGCTGTGGACGCTGAGGTAGGCTGAAAAAACTTGTGTTAAGTTCCTGCTAGGAAAATTGTTGCTAACCATTGTTTTTTTTATTTTTTAGCTCGTTAAATCAAACGATCAAGTCTTCGTCCTGTTTGTTGGCGTCTTGAATTCCCGGGTGAATTTCGATTTGATTGTAAGTATAGAGATTTATTTGGACTGTGACCAATTTGTTTTGATTGAACTGATGGCTCACTCACTCATTTACGCACTTGCTCATTCGCTCAAACACATTCATTCACTCACTCACTCACTCACTCACTCACTCACTCACTCACTCACTCACTCACTCACTCACTTACTCACTCACTCACTAACTTCCTCACCCACTCAATCACTTATTCTTCACAAGACAAGGGGAATGTTTGCACACTCAATCACGCATTCACATACTCACTCACTCACTCACTCGCTCACACTCACACTCACACTCACTCACTCACTCACTCACTCACTCACTCACTCAATAAATCATTCACAACTCACAAAAATACCCAATAACGTGTTTACTCGACATCACTTATTTAGTCACTCACTCACTCACTCGCTCACTGACTCACTTATTCACTCATTCACTAATTAATTTATTCATTCAGTCACTCATTCAGTCACTCACTCACTCCCTCAGTCACTCATTCACTCACTCTTACACCCCCACCCACTCACTCACTCACTCACTCACTCACTCACTCACTCACTCACTCACTCACTTACTCACTCACTCCCTCACTCACTCACTCACTCACTCACTCACTCACTCACTCACTCACTCTCACTCACCCGCAGGTAAACGGCCTGGCTCTCCTCGGCTACATGTGCCGAAATCCGTCTACGGAACGAGCCGAACGTTTGAGCAGCCAATTAAAGCTGCTTTGCTCCGAGACTGTGCTCATGCGCTGCTCAAACCAGCTGGGCATCAATTCGCATGCCTACTGCCAGTACGTTAGAGCGTTTCGAGCAGTAAGCAGCTTTGTTGTTTATAACAAAATATTTTGCAACTGGCTTTTTAAGTTATTAGTTAAAGAGCGACCTACAGAAACAATTATTAACCTAAAAATCTATTATAGTTAAATTATCCATCACAGAATTAAGTGCGTAGTTGATTCAGCGAAAGAGCAGGAAAATAAATGAGTGAGTGAGTGAGTGAGTGAGTGAGTGAGTGAGTGAGTGACGGAGTGAGTGAGTGAGTGACGGAGTGAGTGAGTGAGTGACGGAGTGAGTGAGTGAGTGACGGAGTGAGTGAGTGAGTGAGTGACGGAGTGAGTAAGTAAGTGAGTGAGTGAGTGAGTGAGTGAGTGAGTGAGTGAGTGGGTGGGGGTGTAAGAGTGAGTGAATGAGTGAGTGAGGGAGTGAGTGAGTGAGTGGGTGGGTGGGGGAGTAAGAGTGAGTGAATGAGTGAGTGAGTGAGTGAGTGAGTGAGTGAGTGAGTGAGTAAGTGAGTGAGTGAGTGAGTATGTGAGTGAGTGAGTGAGTGAGTGAGTGAGTGGGTGGGGGAGTAAGAGTGAGTGAATGAGTGAGTGAATAAGCGAGTGAGTGACTGAACGAGTGAGTGACTGAATGAATAAATTAATTAGTGAATGAGTGAATAATTAAGTCAGGTAAATGACTAAACAGACAAATAATTGAGAGAGTGAATACTCGTAACTGGAGTAACTAAGTGAGTGCGTGATCCAAGCACTCATTTCAGTTTCTCCCTCCTTTACCCCCGCCTGCAGCTGCTCCTCGCCCAGGAGACCAGCGAGCACCCGCTCCTATTGGACATTCTGTCAATCCTGGTGTGCAAAGAGCGGCAGCACGCGCTCGAAGCCGAGTTTCAGCAGTGCTTGAACCGGCTGCTGCTGCGCATCCCCGTCCAGCGCTGCCGAGAGTTCGTCACCTGGCCTTGGCGACTTTTTCGCGGTGACGCTGGCGGCGGTGGCTTCACTGGTGAGCTGCTGGTGCTGTACTGTATCTGTCTGTATTGCTGTACTGTATCTGTCTGTATTGCTGTACTGTCTCAGTCTGTATTGCTGTACTGTCACTGTCTGTATTGCTGTACTGTCTCAGTCTGTATTGCTGTACTGTCTCAGTCTGTATTGCTGTACTGTCACTGTCTGTATTTCTGTATTGTCTCAGTCTGTATTGCTGTACTGTCACTGTCTGTATTGCTGTACTGTCTCAGTCTGTATTGCTGTACTGTCTCAGTCTGTATTGCTGTACTGTCACTGTCTGTATTGCTGTACTGTCTCAGTCTGTATTGCTGTACTGTCACTGTCTGTATTGCTGTACTGTCACTGTCTGTATTGCTGTACTGTCACTGTCTGTATTGCTGTACTGTCTGAGTCTGTATTGCTGTACTGTCACTGTCTGTATTGCTGTACTGTCTCAGTCTGTATTGCTGTACTGTCTCAGTCTGTATTGCTGTACTGTCACTGTCTGTATTGCCGTACTGTCACTGTCTGTATTGCCGTACTGTCACTGTCTGTATTGCGTATGATGCAGATATGATATATATACCCTGTGTGAGCGTGTGAATAAGTGCGTGCCTGCGGACAGTGTTGGCGCGCTTGTAAGCGTTCAGGGAGACAGCAAATGAGCAAAATTGATATCCGTCACTTGTCAGGCTTCCACCGGGAGCAACTGGTGAGCCGAGTGCTCGCTCCGCTGCTCACCCAGTGTCACAGCTCCGTTTTGCTGGACTTCGTTGCCACAGACGACTGTTTGGAGTTCTGCCTGACCTGCCTGCTCAATGCCCAGCAATCGCTGGCTGGTTTCAACGAGTCGGAGACTGAGGAAATTTTCCTACTGGCTCGGGGCTGCTGTCGAGTCCTGTCATGTTTCTACATGGCCTGCGGCCTCACGGAGCTGGCGTTGCCCAGGCTCTGCGACGCTTTTAAACGATTTTATTCTAGGCAACCAGCTGCTCAGAAGGATCCAGAGAGGAGTTTGAGCAACTGGGTCTCCGTGTGAGTAATTGGATCTGATCCCAATTTACCTGTCTGGATCTAATCTGATCCCCATTTACCTGTCCGTATCTAATTTGATCCCCATTTACCTGTCCGTATCTAATCTGATCCCAATTTACCTGTCCGTATCTAATCTGATCCCCATTTACCTGTCCGCATCTAATCTGATCCCCATTTACCTGTCCGTATCCAACCTGATCCCCATTTACCTGTCCGTATCTAATTTGATCCCCATTCATCTGTCCATATCTAATCTGATCCCCATTTACCTGTCCGTATCTAATCTGATCCCTATTTACCTGCTTGTATCTAATCTGATCCCCATTTACCTGCTTGTATCTAATCTGATCCCCATTTACCTGCTTGTATCTAATCTGATCCCCATTTACCTGCTTGTATCTAATCTGATCCCCATTTACCTGTTGCAATCTATTCTGATCCTTATTTACCTGTTCCAAATTCATACTGATCACCATTTACCTGTTCCAAATTCAAACTGATCACCATTTACCTGGTCAATTCCATACTGATCCCCATTTACCTGTTTAAATCCATACTGATCCCAAAATTCACAATCCGCTCAATTCTTAAACCCCCCAGCCAATGCTACGACCTGGTCACTCAGAGTTTTCCCCGCTGCCGTGAGTCGGTCCGTCAGATGCAGTGTGAAGCGTACAACCTGTTGGTGCACTGCATCAAGGCCGCTTCGGACAAGGAGCGGAGCTACCTGCCGCCTTTCACAGAGAATGCCGCCAAACGAAAGTTTATCTTTGATAACATTGTGCCTACTGATGTGGACTATCAGCTGCCACTGCAGGTTGAGGTTGGTTAATGCTATTATTTTACATGGTTTCTAAGGCTAAGGATTAGTCCTGTTGCTAAGGAGATTAGTACTGTTGCTGGGGCTTGGCACTGTTTCTAAGGGGATTAGCACTGTTGCTAAGGGGATTGGTACTGTTGCTAAGGCGATTGGTGCTGTTGCTATGGCTATTGGTACTGTTGCTGTGGATATTGGTACTGTTGCTGTGGCTATTGGTACTGTTGCTGTGGCTATTGGTACTGTTGCTAAGGGGATTGGTACTGTTGCTAGGGGGATTGGTACTGTTGCTATGGCTATTGGTACTGTTGCTATGGCTATTGGTACTGTTGCTGTGGCTATTGGTACTGTTGCTGTGGCTATTGGTACTGTTGCTAAGGGGATTGGTACTGTTGCTAAGGGGATTGGTACTGTTGCTAAGGGGATTGGTACTGTTGCTATGGCTATTGGTACTGTTGCTAAGGGGATTGGTACTGTTGCTAGGGGGATTGGTACTGTTGCTATGGCTATTGGTACTGTTGCTAGGGGGATTGGTACTGTTGCTGTGGCTATTGGTACTGTTGCTGTGGCTATTGGTACTGTTGCTAAGGGGATTGGTACTGTTGCTAAGGGGATTGGTACTGTTGCTATGGCTATTGGTACTGTTGCTGTGGATATTGGTACTGTTGCTGTGGCTATTGGTACTGTTGCTTTGGCTATTGGTACTGTTGCTAAGGGGATTGGTACTGTTGCTAGGGGGATTGGTACTGTTGCTATGGCTATTGGTCCTGTTGCTATGGCTATTGGTACTGTTGCTGTGGCTATTGGTACTGTTGCTGTGGCTATTGGTACTGTTGCTAAGGGGATTGGTACTGTTGCTAAGGGGATTGGTACTGTTGCTAAGGGGATTGGTACTGTTGCTATGGCTATTGGTACTGTTGCTAAGGGGATTGGTACTGTTGCTATAGCTATTGGTACTGTTGCTATGGCTATTGGTACTGTTGCTGTGGCTATTGGTACTGTTGCTGTGGCTATTGGTACTGTTGCTAAGGGGATTGGTACTGTTGCTAAGGGGATTGGTACTGTTGCTAAGGGGATTGGTACTGTTGCTATGGCTTTTGGTACTGTTGCTAAGGGGATTGGTACTGTTGCCAAGGTGATTTATAAAATTTCAGATGCAGATTGGCACAGGTGCTAACGGGTTCGGCGTAGTTGTTTAGAGTAAATTACAGTTGCTAGGGTAAATAACAATTGTTGCTAAGCAAAATTATACAATGCCTACAACCCTGATATTGATTCTAAAAGCAATTGAAGCAATATTCAAATTGCACTCAATCTTGCAGCAAAGCGCCAGCCGCAAGCAGTACCTGGTATCCGTGCGCCCAGCTGCTTCATCAGCGTCAGATTCCTCAGCCTCCGAGGCAGGACCCACAGACGACCTGTCCTGGTTGAATCCGTCCTCATCTTCAACCTCAGCCCTTCAATTTGCTGCTTCCCAATTTCTAGCAGACAGCAGCCTGTCCTCTGATGTTAGCCAGTTCGATCGGTTAGTAACCGCCGATCTGTCGAATACGAGCGATTCGGCGTCCCTAGCAACCGCTGGTTTGTCCTTATCAACTTCGAGCTCATTCGCTATTAATCAGCGTCGTAGTAGAAAAAACCGATTTCATAATCAAACTCTGACAGCTACCCGCCGGAACCTGATCGTGCTCGAGTCGGACTGCGTTAACGACCATCCCTGCATGGCAACTATGGTTGCTCTGTTGCGGCATATGAAAGCCATCAAATTGATTCCCGAACTGCCGGAGGGTGTCAAGCCAACTCAGATGCCCAAATGGATGCAGAACATGCTGCAGAAGGTGTCGAATAGTTCGACAGATAGTCATCCGAATGTTCGAATATTTCTAATGAAGCTGCTGATCAATTGTCAGGAGATTTTTCAACCGTATGCGCATTTTTGGCTGAGGCCAATGTGCCAGTTCGCGTTGTCAGATCGCAATGGCGGTCAAGGATTTCACACCCTGCTAGTAGACATCGTGTACTTTTTTGTGGCCTGGTCCGGCACTGCGATTCCAGAGGTGAGTGAGCTGGGAAGAGGAGTCAGGATTCCGGCACTTCTCTGCTGCATGAGATTTGTTCCTGTGGGAATCTGGGAATTACTTTAGGCATTGCTTATTGTACTTTAAGAATCGCCCTTCGTGTCTTTATGAATCTACCATTGTACTGTAAGAATCACTCATTGTACTTTAAGAATTGCCCATTGTACTTTAAGATTCGCCCATTGTACTTTAAGAATCACCCATTGTACTTTAAAAATTGCCCATTGTACTTTAAGAATCGTCTATTGTACTTTAAGAATCGCCCATTGTACTTTAAGAATCGTCTATTGTACTTTAAGAATCGCCCATTGTACTTTAAGAATCGTCTATTGTACTTTAAGAATCGCCCATTGTATTTAAGAATCGTCTATTGTACTATTCGCCGATTGTACTTTAAGAATTGGCGATTGTACTTTAAGAATCGCCCATTGTACTTTAAGAATCGTCTATTGTACTTTAAGAATAGCCCATTGCACTTTAAGAATCTACTATTGCACTTTAAGAATCGCCCATTGTACTTTAAGAATCGGCCGTCGTATCTTTAAGAATCGTTCAAATTATTCTTCCTAAATCGAGCAAGACGACCTCGGTGATCGGGACTTGGTCGAGCGCCTACTCGACAAGCTGACTGGCCTCTGTTACGACAAGGAGAGGCGAATATTTAAAAACAACTGGCGTCTGCTGGACGCTTTGATACGCAGTTGGAGAAGTCGAGTTCACTGCGTGCCTTACAAGTGAGTGCAGGAGAGTAGGGAGAGGGTGAAACAGACAGTTTGGAGAGGGTGAAACAGACAGTAGGGAGAGGGTGAAACAGACTGTGGGGAGAGGGTGATACAGACTGTGGAGAGAGGGTGAAACAGACTGTGGAGAGAGGGTGAAACAGACAGTTGGGAGAGGGTAAAACAGACAGTGGGGAGAGGGTGAAACAGACAGTTGGGAGAGGGTAAAACAGACAGTGGGGAGAGGGTGAAACAGACAGTTGGGAGAGGGTAAAACAGACAGTGGGGAGAGGGTGAAACAGACAGTTGGGAGAGGGTAAAACAGACAGTGGGGAGAGGGTGAAACAGACTGTGGAGAGAGGGTGAAACAGACTGTGGGAAGAGGGTGAAACAGACTGTGGGGAGAGGGTGAAACAGACTGTGGGGAGAGGGTGAAACAGACTGTGGGGAGAGGGTGAAACAGACTGTGGGGAGAGGGTGAAACAGACTGTGGGGAGAGGGTGAAACAGACTGTGGGGAGAGGGTGAAACAGACTGTGGGGAGAGGGTGAAACAGACTGTGGGGAGAGGGTGAAACAGACTGTGGGGAGAGGGTGAAACAGACAGTGGGGAGAGGGTGAACTGTGTAAAGCAATGTTATGGGAAGCTCGTGAATAGAAACCAGTCACCCTGTCTGTAACCGATCACCCGCAGGCGGATATTCGACCTGCTCCAGCAGACCGAGGAGTACTCAGCGGCCGCGGCAGGCCTTCAGCTGTACAACGCCTACTTGTCGAACGCGCTGCCTTATTTCAATGATCAGCAGGGCGTCAACGTTGGCGGAGTCGATAGTCGGCAGATGCTGGCCGCCCTGGTTCGCCTGTTGAATCATTCGCGCAAGGAGGTGTACTCTCCATGCGCCGGCGTGACCGGCCTGTGTCTCAGGCAGATGGTCACGGCTCAGAGTGTTGTGTGAGTTTGTGCGTGGATATGGTGAATATAGAATTTTGGGGCGGGAATAGGGGTGTCTGGGTGGGTTTTTAGGTTGTCTGGGTAGATACTGGGGTATCTGGGTAGATACTGGGGTGTCTGGGTGGGTTTTTAGGGTGTCTGGGTAGATACTGGGGTATCTGGGTAGATACTGGGGTGTCTGGGTAGATGCCAGGTGTCTGGGTAGATGCCAGGTCTGGGTAGATGCCAGGTGTCTGGGTAGATGCCAGGTGTCTGGGTAGATGCCAGGTCAGGGTAGATGCCAGGTGTCTGGGTAGATGCCAGGTGTCTGGGTAGATGCCAGGTCTGGGTAGATGCCAGGTGTCTGGGTAGATGCCAGGTGTCTGGGTAGATGCCAGGTGTCTGGGTAGATGCCAGGTGTCTGGGTAGATGCCAGGTGTCTGGGTAGATGCCAGGTGTCTGGGTAGATGCCAGGTGTCTGGGTAGATGCCAGGTGTCTGGGTAGATGCCAGGTGTCTGGGTAGATGCCAGGTGTCTGGGTAGATGCCAGGTGTCTGGGTAGATGCCAGGTGTCTGGGTAGATGCCAGGTGTCTGGGTAGATGCCAGGTGTCTGGGTAGATGCCAGGTGTCTGGGTAGATGCCAGGTGTCTGGGTAGATGCCAGGTGTCTGGGTAGATGCCAGGTGTCTGGGTAGATGCCAGGTGTCTGGGTAGATGCCAGGTGTCTTGGTAGATGCCAGGTCTGGGTAGATGCCAGGTGTCTGGGTAGATGCCAGGTGTCTGGGTAGATGCCAGGTGTCTGGGTAGATGCCAGGTGTCTGGGTAGATGCCAGGTGTCTGGGTAGATGCCAGGTGTCTGGGTAGATGCCAGGTGTCTGGGTAGATGCCAGGTGTCTGGGTAGATGCCAGGTGTCTGGGTAGATGCCAGGTGTCTGGGTAGATGCCAGGTGTCTGGGTAGATGCCAGGTGTCTGGGTAGTAGCCAGGTGTCTAGCATATGAAATCACGGATTATCCTCGCCACCATCGCAGGCCGGCCTTCTACAAGCAGGTCGCCGAGCAGCTCGGCAAGATGCTCACCGCTCGCCTCGACGCCGGCTTGCACGCGCTCGCCCAGGTCAGCCGCTGCTGTCCCCGACTGGCCTGCATTGAATTCCGTCAGCGCCTGCTGTTCCAGCTGCCCCACCTGACTGGCGACTCCCTTGCTGACTGTCTGGTCTGTCTAGCGGCCGCCGCAACCGCCGCCGCTGTCGATTCCGACAATTGTCGGTGGCCGAACGCTGCTGTCGAATTGAAAGAGCGAGGCTTTTTCGACTCTCTAAAACGGCTGTTCGCTTTGTCGTCGGGCGGATCGGCCAGCGTCAGTGCAGAGTCTCGGGTGCCGCAGAATGCGCTGGCCCTCTGCGAAAGACTTCTGCTGTTGTTGCAGCAGCAGGAGCGGCTGGCTGACGCTGAGCAGGCGGCTATTAAACAGCAGAGAGTCTGGCTCCTGGCGGCTGTCGGCGAGATGTGCCTGGCTTCCACCGGAGCTGGAGCTGGCAGCGTTGCCGCTTTGACTTTGCCGCAGGTTTGACCTATTTTTGTAGTGTATTTAATTCGCCTCAGTGTACACTAATGGCTTTTCTAGGCATACTATATAGTATGGACTATTCGCAGTCTGCCTTCTTACACCTAGTTGCTATGCAATATGTGCATTCCTATCTTTGCATTAGATCCCTCTATCCCCAATGTACACTCTGTGCCCGTTAAAACATTCTCTCTCTATCCCCAATGTACACTCTGTGCCCGTTAAAACATTCTCTCTCTATCCCCAATGTACACTCTGTGCCCGTTAAAACATTCTCTCTCTATCCCCAATGTACACTCAATGCCCCTTTGATCCCTCTAAACCCAACCCCAAAACCGCAGGCCCGTCGCCAGGCCTACCAGATCCTGGCCACCTGGTACCCAACCCACCCGAATCTGTGCGCCCCGGCTCTGCTGGCCGGCCTGACAGATTCGGCCGAATCAAATCGAGCTTGGCTACTGGAGTTCTGGTCTCGCAACTCCGGCTTACCCTCCGAAGCGTCGGCTCGTTGGTTCGCCCTGTTGTCGCGTTGTCATGGCAACAATACCGCAGATGAGGATAGCAACCGAGACGAAGAATTCTCGGCGTCAACCGGAGCCGTCCTGCCGGCATTCTGCTCTGCTGTACAGCTGGACGCCTGCTCATCAACTCCGGATTTCCGCCGGCCGATGTTCGACCGGCCGCTGGCCGACTGTCCGTTCAGGGAGTGCCGGATCGACGCCGACTGGCGACGGCGCCACGGCGGCCTCATGACGCCGCTTTTCTTAGAAACGCAACAACAGCAGCAGCAGCAGAAAGCGTCGGATGTCGAGTCTGGGACTCTGCGCCAGCTACAGGATGGAGACGGCGCTACGGCCGCCATTGCCATGGGAACCGACGCTTCAATGTTGCCACTGCGAGCTACCGCAGTTGGCCCGGGCATGTTCGAGGCTACTCAGCTGCATCCCAGTGCGGCTACGGCCAGCCTGCTTGCCGATAGCCAGGTCTGTCTGTTTGTGTGTCTGTCTCTGTCTGTCTGTCTGTCTGTCTGTCTGTCTGTCTGTCTGTCTGTCTGTCTGTCTGTCTGCCTGCCTGTCTGTCTGCCTGTCTGCCTGTCTGTCTGTCTGCCTGCCTGTCTGTCTGTCTGTCTGTCTGTCTGTCTGTCTGTCTGTCTGCCTGCCTGTCTGTCTGCCTGTCTGCCTGTCTGTCTGTCTGCCTGTCTGTCTGTCTGTCTGTCTGTCTGTCTGTCTGTCTGTGTGTGTGTCCGAATCTCTGTCTTTCTGCCTGTCTGATCTATCAGCAGCTCTCACCTAACCCGCATCCAGGACCTGTCCGTCTCCACCTCGCTGCTATTTCGCTCCTCCGGAGGCGGCGGCGGTGGCGCCGGCCTGGAAGTGTCGGCCGCGGGCGGTCTGGCCGGCTACCACACCGCTCTGGGCTCGGACGCGAATCCCCAGATGGCTGGCCAAGCAGCGCAGCTTCACCGACTTCGTCGTCGAATGTTTCTGCAGCAACAGCAGCAGCAGCAGGCAGCTTCATCATCATCCGGAGCAGCTGCATCTTCCAGCTCTGACGGGCCCCCGGCTACTCAGGGCTCCTCCTCGAGCTACTCGGCATTCGCTCAGGCCGGCGTGGAGCGACACCGGCGTCAGGTTCGAGAAGCGGCCGAAGCGGCTGCGAAACGCGAGCACCGGGTGACTCTGAGACGTCGCTATCGAGTTGGCGACTTGCCCGACGTTCAGATTGAACAGGGCGCCCTGGTGACCACCTTGGCGGCTCTGGCGCAGAAAGATCGAATGTTTGGTCGGTTGCTGTGCGCTCAGGTGAGCCTTTGTTTGAAATTCATTGTAGGCTTGTTTTATGATTGACGGGTCACTGCATTCTCTTTTATTAATATGTTAGTCATATCAGCCTCTATGATCATTTAAAGTGTAGTCTTTATCCCCCATGATCTTTAAAAAAATGTTTTAACCCATCCTTCATAATCCTTTTAGAATGGATCATATCCTCCTCTATGATCATTTTAGAATGGTCATATCTTCCCCTATGTTCCTTTTAGAATGGTCATATCTTCCCCTATGATCCTTTTAGAATGGGTCATACCATCCTCTATGATCCTTTTAGAATGGGTCATATCATCCTCTATGATCCTTTTAGAATGGGTCATATGATCCCCTATGATCCTTTTAGAATGGGTCATATGATCCTCTATGATCCTTTTAGAATGGGTCAAACCATCCTCTATGATCCTTTTAGAATGGGTCATATCATCCTCTATGATCCTTTTAGAATGGGTCATATCATCCTCTATGATCCTTTTAGAATGGGTCATATCATCCTCTATGATCATTTTAGAATGGGTTATATCATCATTTATTGTCTTTTTAAAATGGGTCACATTATCCTTTATGATCTTTTAGAATGAGTCATATCATCCCCTATGATCCATAATCGTCTCATATCATCTCTCACCCCTCCCTTGACAAAAATCAGCTCTCGCAGTCCATGGTGGACTGGGCCGCCTCCGCTCTATCCGAAGACGACGTGGCCGACATGTGTCGCCGACTTGCCGCCGCTTGGCTGGGCGTCCTGATCCCGACGTCGCCTTTCGACGGGAAGCGGCGGAACGGTTTGTCGGCGGTGACAGCGGCAGCAAACGATCCGGCTCTGATTGGCTGCGCGCTCGACTCGCTCTGCGCTGTGGCTTCGAGCGCCTGCGGCGACGGCGGAGTCGGCGTTGTTGATATCGGCGCCATTATCCGACCTAGCGACTACGGATTAGTGGCTGCGGCGTCGTCGGCCGCTCACCTGCCTACGCTTGGCGCTTTGGCGTTGGAACTTTTGTATGCCTGGCAGGGTCGGCCTGGCGTGCAGCAGCAGTCACGTGACGAGCCGGGTCGACACCGAGGCAGAGCCGCCAAGGCTACGACGGAGCAGCGACCGACTGCGGCTAAGCGCCGACGAATGGAGGCTGGAAGTCAGGTGACATTTTAGGTTTTTGTTGAAATGGAGAAATTCGTAAACCATGCACCTTAGCGACATAGTTTAGCAAAATTTTTATTGGTACAGTGTAGGAACACAAAGTGACCGACATGCTTTATCAGTAAACTTCAGCGACATGTTTTAGCGACACATCCCACCGACACATCTTAGCGACATTTCTTAGCGAAACATTTCACGGACCAATTTTAGCAGCATGTTTTAGCAATACATTTTATCGACGCATCTTAGCTTAATGGTCAAGTGGCACATCTTAGTGACATGTTTCAGCGACATATCTCACCGAAACACCTTAGCAACATATCTCACCGACACATCTTAGCGACATATCTCACCGAAACATCTTAGCGACATATCTCACCGACACATCTTAGCGACATATCTCACCGAAACATATTAGCAACATATCTCACCGACACATCTTAGCGACATATCTCACCGACACATCTTAGCGACAAATCTCACCGACACATCTTAGCGACATATCTCACCGAAACATCTTAGCGACATATCTCACCGAAACACCTTAGCAACATATCTCACCGACACATCTTAGCGACATATCTCACCGACACATCTTAGCGACATATCTCACCGAAACACCTTAGCGACATATCTCACCGAAACATCTTAGCGACATATCTCACCGACACATCTTAGCGACATATCTCACCGAAACATATTAGCAACATATCTCACCGACACATCTTAGCGACATATCTCACCGACACATCTTAGCGACAAATCTCACCGACACATCTTAGCGACATATCTCACCGACACATATTAGCAACATATCTCACCGACACATCTTAGCGACATATCTCACCGACACATCTTAGCGACATATCTCACCGAAACACCTTAGCAACATATTTCACCGACACATCTTAGCGACATATCTCACCGAAACATATTAGCAACATATCTCACCGACACATCTTAGCGACATATCTCACCGACACATCTTAGCGACATATCTCACCGAAACACCTTAGCGACATATCTCACCGACACATCTTAGCGACATATCTCACCGAAACACCTTAGCAACATATCTCACCGACACATCTTAGCGACATATCTCACCGAAACACCTTAGCAACATATCTCACCGACACATCTTAGCGACATATCTCACCGACACATCTTAGCGACAAATCTCACCGACACATCTTAGCGACAAATCTCACCGACACATCTTAGCGACATATCTCACCGACACATCTTAGCGACGTGTTTTAGCGACACCTCACTGATACATCTTAGCGACATATCTCACCGACACATCTAAGCGACATGTTTTAGCGACACATCTCACCGACACATCTTAGCGACATGTTTTAGCGACATATCTCACCGACACATCTTAGCGACATATCTCACCGACACATCTTAGCGACATATCTCACCGACACATCTTAGCGACATGTTTCGGCGGCACATCTCACCGACACATCTTAGCGACATGTTTTAGCGACACATCTCACCGACACATCTTAGCGACATGTTTTAGCGACACATCTCACCGACACATCTTAGCGACATGTTTTAGCGACATATCTCACTGACACATCTTAGCGACATATCTCACCGACACATCTTAGCGACATGTTTCACCGACACATCGCAGCAACAATATTCAGTGACACATCTTAGCAAGATGTTTTTGCGGCAAATCTATCACTAAACTAATTTAAAGTTTTCTTTTAAAAAAAATCGACCCTCCCAGTCCACTGACGATAACAGCGCCGATGTCGGAATCGATGCCGACGCCGACAAATACGACGAAGCCTACTGGCTCGCTCTGGCCCGGCTCTACCGTGACATGGGCGAGCCCGACCAGCAGCTTGGCGCTCTGCGTCGATGTCGATCGCAGCATAACGGCCAGGAAGGCGTTGACAACAACGACGATGAAAAACGTCTGGACGCTCTTGACTGGTGCCTCAGCGGCGATGTTCAACTAGCGTTAGAGACATTTGATCGACTGTTTCAACAGGCTGATGAAAGCGGCACAGAGTCTGCTTCTGCTGCTGCAGATTCTGCAACAGCCGTGAATCATGCTTGCCAGTTGGCTAGGCTGGACTGTCTGACTCGGCTAGCCGATTGGACTAGGCTGAGCGGCGTGTCAAAGAAGCTGCTGCTGACCCAGGCTGATGGAGAAGAAGGCGGTGGACTGGCTGACCGGTTGTGGAGCCGTGTTGGGGTGCAGAATGTTTGTAAGGTGAGTGTTGACCCACAACCCTAAACTGATCCTATATTTCCTACAACCCTAAATGGGTCATCAGTTGTTGGCCCAGGATACTAAACGGGTCATAAATTGTTGACCCAGAATCATGAATCCATCATCGATCGTTGACCCGGAATCCTAAATGAGTCATCAAATGTTGACACAAAATCAAATGGGTCGTTAATTGTTGACCCATAATCCTTTATGGGTCATCCATTGTTGACCCAGAATTCTAAATGGGTCATCGATTGTTGATCCGGAATCCTAAATGGGTCATAAATTGTCAACTGACGCAGGATAATAAATGGGTCATCAATTGTTGAAACAGAATAATAAATGAGTCCTATATTGTTGACCCAGAATCCTCAATTAGTCATAAATTGTTGACCCAGAATCTTAAATGAGTAATCGATTTTTGACCCAAAATTTTACGTAAATGGGTCATCGATTGTTGACCCAGAATGTTAAGTAAATGAGTCATTGGATGCGTCAATTATCAAGACTTTATTACATCATTTAAATGACACTGCAGTTTCGTCCATAGTCACCCCAATATCCCCTCGCACCCTCAGAATGCCCTGTCCTCCTACATGCTGAGCTCAACACGCCTTGTCTGCGACAAACCAGAATCTGCTATTGGTTCAGACTCAGAATCTGCCGAATTTATGGACTTTTTACGTTGTACAACAGACAATGATTCTGTTAGAACTCAATTTGAGGTGAGGTCTAGTGCCGATTAGTAGTAGTAGTAACAGAACGAGTAGTATTCAGTTGTATTAGTAGCAATTAGTATTATTATTATTATTAGTAGTAGTAGTGGTAGTAGTAGTAGTAGTAGTAATAGTAGTAGAGGTAGTAGTATTAGTAGTAGTGTTAGTAGTAGTAGTAGTAGTAGTAGAGTAGTAGTAGTGGTAGTAGTAGTAGTAGAGTGGTAGTAGTAGAGTGGTAGTAGTAGTAGTAGTAGTATTAGTAGTAGTAGTGGTAGTAGTAGTAGTAGTAGTAGTAGTAGTAGTAGTAGTAGAGTGGTAGTAGTAGTAGTAGTATATTAGTAGTGGTAGAGGTAGTAGTATTAGTAGTAGTAGTGGTAGTAGTAGTAGTAGAAGTAGTAGTAGTAGTAGTAGTAGTAGTAGTGGTAGTAGTAGTAGTAGAGTGGTAGTAGTAGAGTGGTAGTAGTAGTAGTAGTAGTATTAGTAGTAGTAGTGGTAGTAGTAGTAGTAGTAGTAGTAGTAGTAGAGTAGTAGAGGTAGTAGTAGTAGTAGTAGTAGTAGTAGTAGATTGGTAGTAGTAGTAGTAGTAGAGTGGTAGTAGTAGTGTAGTAGTAGAGGTAGTAGTAGTAGTAGTAGTAGTAGTAGTGGTAGTAGTAGTAGTAGTAGTAGTGTAGTAGTAGTAGTAGTAGTGGTAGTAGTAGTAGTAGTAGAGTAGTAGTAGTGGTAGTAGTAGTAGTAGAGTGGTAGTAGTAGAGTGGTAGTAGTAGTAGTAGTAGTATTAGTAGTAGTAGTGGTAGTAGTAGTAGTAGTAGTAGTAGTAGTAGAGTAGTAGAGGTAGTAGTAGTAGTAGTAGTAGTAGTAGTAGATTGGTAGTAGTAGTAGTAGTAGAGTGGTAGTAGTAGTAGTAGTAGTATTAGTAGTAGTAGTGGTAGTAGTAGTAGTAGTAGTAGTAGTAGTAGTAGAGTAGTAGAGGTAGTAGTAGTAGTAGTAGTAGTAGTAGTAGATTGGTAGTAGTAGTAGTAGTAGAGTGGTAGTAGTAGTGTAGTAGTAGAGGTAGTAGTAGTAGTAGTAGTAGTAGTAGTGGTAGTAGTAGTAGTAGTAGTAGTGTAGTAGTAGTAGTAGAGTGGTAGTAGTAGTAGTAGTAGTAGTAGAGTGGTAGTAGTAGTAGTAGTAGTAGATTAGTAGTGGTAGAGGTAGTAGTAGTAGTAGTAGTGGTAGTAGTAGTACTAGTAGTAGTAGATTGGTAGTAGTAGTAGTAGTAGAGTGGTAGTAGTAGTGTAGTAGTAGAGGTAGTAGTAGTAGTAGTAGTAGTAGTAGTAGTGGTAGTAGTAGTAGTAGTAGTAGTAGTAGTAGTAGTAGAGTGGTAGTAGTAGTAGTAGTAGTAGTAGTAGTAGTAGTAGTAGTAGTAGTAGTAGTAGTAGTAGAGTAGTAGTAGTGGTAGTAGTAGTACTAGTAGTAGTAGATTGGTAGTAGTAGTAGTAGTAGAGTGGTAGTAGTAGTGTAGTAGTAGAGGTAGTAGTAGTAGTAGTAGTAGTAGTAGTAGTGGTAGTAGTAGTAGTAGTAGTAGTAGTAGTAGTAGTAGAGTGGTAGTAGTAGTAGTAGTAGTAGTAGTAGTAGAGTGGTAGTAGTAGCAGTAGAGTAGTAGTAGTAGTAGTAGTGGTAGTAGTAGTGTAGTAGTAGAGGTAGTAGTAGTAGTAGTAGTAGTAGTAGTGGTAGTAGTAGTAGTAGTAGTAGTAGTAGTAGTAGAGTGGTAGTAGTAGTAGTAGTAGTAGTAGTAGTAGTAGTAGTAGTAGTAGTAGTAGTAGTAGTAGAGTAGTAGTAGTGGTAGTAGTAGTACTAGTAGTAGTAGATTGGTAGTAGTAGTAGTAGTAGAGTGGTAGTAGTAGTGTAGTAGTAGAGGTAGTAGTAGTAGTAGTAGTAGTAGTAGTAGTAGTGGTAGTAGTAGTAGTAGTAGTAGTAGTAGTAGTAGAGTGGTAGTAGTAGTAGTAGTAGTAGAGTGGTAGTAGTAGTAGTAGTAGTAGTAGTAGTAGAGTGGTAGTAGTAGCAGTAGAGTAGTAGTAGTAGTAGTAGTGGTAGAAGTGGTAGTATATTTTCGAACTCACCTTGTTTTGCAGAGCGAGCACGCCGAACTGCTTGCATCGGTGCTAATCAAAACAGGAAAATATCACAATGCAATGGCCTACGTGGACTCAGCTCTGGATCGAGTGCTCAATGTGAGCAGTAGTATATTATTGGACAAGAAATTTAGTACTTTAGTGTCCAATTGTACCTGGATAATAACTTGTAAATGTCTCCATATAGGGATCAATGATACTCGCTTTGATTCGTCAGTTGGTCATAGCACTCTCCATGATTATTTAATTGTTCATAACACTATGATGCTGCAATTGGTCATAACACTATGATCCTTCAATTAGTCATAGCACTCTCCATTATCCTTCGATTGGTCATAGCATTCCTCATGATCCTTCAGTTGTTCATAGCACTCGCCATTATCCTTCGATTGGTCATAGCACTCTCCATTATCCTTCAGTTGGTCATAGCAATCTCCATTATCCTTCAGTTGGTCACAGTACTCTTCATGATCATAACTTAGTTATAAATTAAAAAGCATAGAGAGGGATTATAGCATAGAGCATAGAGAGTTGATAATAGCACTCTCTATGATCATTCAATGATCATAAAAGCCATCATCATAATAATGACGCTCACTGCTCCGCAGAACGTGTCCTCGTGCGCCCTTTAGCGCCAGTTTCACCTGTCCAACATGGCCAGCGTCCATCGCTTGACGGAGCTGCGCGAGAGCCTCACCCTGCTGACTGGCGACCGGCGCCGTCAAGATGTTGTCTCGTCAACTGCCGACCTGCTGGCGAAATGGCGACAGAGAAGACCCGATTTCATTCGGACGCCTGCGACAACTGGGAGCGGACGGTTGCTGTGCGGTTGCTATGCGCCAATAAGATGCTGCTCGTGATGGTTTAGGTTTGATTTTGTTAATATTTGTCGCACGCTTATTTGACCTTTTATCACCTAATTATTAGACTAATAAAGCGCTAATACTAATGTCTAAGAAACCTAATTAGACTGCCTTTTATATTACTAATAAATTAATAATATAATTGATTACACTGCCCCAATTGGGCCAGATGTGCAACCGACAGCTCAGCCGCAGCTATTGCTGCGTACGGCTGTTCAGTCCAAGGACTGAGAGGGGGGGTCGCCACACACCCTCAATTACCCCAGCTAATGCTGCGCCCATTTTACAGCTGGGTGAACTGAAGCAATGCTAATGTGAGTTAAGTGTCTTGCTTAAGGACGCAAATTGTTCCAGTGGGATCGGGAATCGAACCCCCGACCTTCAAGATCAAGATA
>NIVC01003129.1:0-30000 GCA_002269645.1 Macrostomum lignano
CGTTATGCGTACTGTATAAGGGTGTTGCGTGGAGAATTTTCTAATTCATGGCAAAAGAATATGTTCTTGAAAGTTTTATAAAATTTTTAATATCTAAAAGATTCGGTGTCTATTCGACTATTTTTTTCTGATTGGTAGATGTGAAAGGCCGGATACCAATTTCTGGTTTATTTTTTGTGCATAATTGTTATCTACGTTAAAAGCATCCCCCATATATTTCACTGATTGATTGATGACGAAGTATCCAGCATAACTAAATATTTGGTCACTTCGTCATATTATTTTTCAAAGCTACTTTGCTCCTGGTCACTTCGTCATCCGTATGACGAAATGGAATATGACTATCTGACCAGTGACCATTTTCGCGACTTTTCAATATTGTTAATTTAAGTTCTTTATCGATGAGCTGTTATCAGCGTTCAAAACGCTGATATGCTATTACAAACTTACCATAGATATTTAATGTTAGACCCACGCATTTGCCAGCACTAAAACAGCCACGCAGACCACGCAGTGCCCTCTCTGTGTTAATTCATCTAACTAGCTATCTATGCAAAAAAGCAAATAAGATGGGTGGGCGGAAAAATATCACGCCACCACCCCAACACTGCCCCGAGCACAATGCCGAGCGTTATAAATACAATTGCAATTGAAAGAGCCGAGGCTCTCCACTGCCGAGTTGAGTAAAGTTTAAGCAGAGGGGTAGCAGGCAGGGTAGTAGCAGGTTACACGCCGGCAGAGGGGTAGCAGGCGTGTAAGGTAGTTGGCGTGAGAGGCCTTCAGAGACTACCGATAAACGACCTGTTACAGGTGGTTCCCTGACCGCGGAAGTCGAACCCGGGCCGCCTGGGTGAGAGCCAGGAATCCTGCGATATTTAATGCTTTACTGATGCTTGGATGTACCGAATTTATAACCGTATTTATAACAAATAAAAACAGAACTGAAGAGAACACATTGTCATTAAAGGTTGACGTGAAATCCACGGAATTACATGGCTTACTAAGCAGGCAGGCCCTGATACCGCCGGCGTAGAAGACAGATTAGGAGCAGTAGAAGCGCGACAAACAGTAGGAGGCCACCGCCCCCCACCCCGCTCAGCCAACCGCGAAGAGCGCGCAGCCCGCCATCCTGAACCGCCGACCGAGCCTCCAGATTGAGTAGCCAGCGTTCTAAACCAATAGAGCGATCTTCCATGGCCCGTAATCGCTGCTCCAGCTCACTAACAAGACGCACTATCTTCCGCACAGTAAACTCAGACATGATGAGATTAGATAGTATCTACGGCGCAGAAATCGGCCGAATAGTCAAATTGTGGGGGCACGCTTCCATGCGCCGCGTTTTGAAAGGAATCGAAAGATTAGGAAGGAAAGGACCCCTTCGTCAGACGCGGCACGGCTCCGAACCCAGCTTCTAAAAACCCACCCCTCACGTCCCGCCGCACTCGCCACACCATGTACGCAGAGGATAGAACCAATGTAAAGTAGGCCCACTAAGGAGGATAGGCAGATGAGAACACACGCCAAACCCCCAGACGTGATAATCAATTTCTTATTTCTTTCCAGCACACACTCAGCACAAAGATGGCCGCCTACACACCAGAAAAGGCTTACACCCGGCGACCTGACCAGGCTTTTGTGGACGTAGACCTCCACGTTCGGAAGTGCGTCAAGAAAGACGCACAAACACAGGTCGCCGAGTGCGATATCGATGGCGGCCACTCCGTGGCTACACAAACGGCCGCCGACTATAACGACTGGGGGGTGATCCTGGCCCCCAGAAAGACTCCATGGGACGGGGGCCCATATGAGGCGGCCGCCACCATTAGGCCATGGCCCTCACCACAGGGGGCTACCGCCTATATCTATGGAAGATAGGCAACCGCCCGGTCAAGGACGAATATTACTAAACGGCCTCGGCGCAACATACGAGCTATATAAAACAAACTATACGCTTGAAACTTTTGCTTGAAGTATAATCCATCCTCTGACACAATCACTTATCTACCTCTGCTAGCACATCCTCTTCTACCCCTAATACAACGTTTACTACCTTTTGCAGATTTCTAACGTCTTATATTTGATGAAATACGCACCGACAACGCGATTTAGTTCTAGCATAGAGGACCCAAATCCTTGTTATCACAAGGATTTCGAAAAAAGGGGAATCATATAAGAGTTAGACATCTGAAGTTTTAACCCTAAGTTAGAAGATAGGTAGAAATTTATGAAAGGCCCAGCCGCAGTGAAGGCCGAGGCAGAAAAAACACAATGGAACCCCTAGATAGCTATTAGAAGGGCAAACAGAAGCAGTTCTAAGATAATTAATCAATTGTCAAGTCAATTTGAATAGCCGAATCTAATAAAGCCCCTTTCCATTCCAGTCAGTAGCGTCACCCTGCCGCAGGAACAATGGCACTCAAACCGGCTGGGAAAAGCAAACTGAGCAGCGACCTGACTTAAAGAACGACGCGGCACGCAGCAGAATCTGGCGCACCCTGAGGGAGAAAACGTGAGGCCCACCTACAGATTCCTACCCAACCTGAAGCGGCCCAAGAAGGCGAGATCAACCCCAAACAGCTTGACAACCGAGAGCTGAGAGAGAGACTGTTTAATCATCCATGGACAGAGTTAAGAGACGGAAAATTAAGCTCTTTTTCTATAATCGTTCTACGAGCGTATCCCAAATTTTATCCAACTCAACACATAGATTTGCAAAACCCTGAATAATCTCTAACCCTCGCACTTAGCAACCTACTAGAACTAACTAAATTCGTGTACAACTAGGGGACTGAGTCCCAGAATTTTATTGCTTAAAATTAATCCCCGCCTTTGCTAACCACGCGAAGACACCCCACCGGCGGCGGGGGGGGGGTCAAAATTGCCAATCGGTATAAAATAGACGCCCATCTTAAACTGGAGCGGCGCTTCGTTTTTTCCTGCGCAGTTTTCAGATCTCAACTCGCTCCTTTTGTATTGATCTCTGGACTATCCAGTTGGCTCAAATTCAAGTCTTCAACCCAATTATTTGCCTTAAAGTTACGCAGAGCGAAATACTCGTGAGATTCAAATTCAGCCTAGATACTAGGAGATCCGTCAGTTTATACGGTTTTCTCTGGCGGCCTGATAAAGGATATAAAGCTGAGCTGTTTATAGAACCCTAGACCGCGCGCTAGACCTATATTATCGAAAGTGATCGAGAATACAACAAAAGGCCCCAGAGACAAACGCGTATAAGCTGCCAAAAGTGACAGAGACCAAGTTTTACGTTTACCCGGTCTTACTGTATTTTACAGTAGTAGAAGTCGAATATTCCATAAAGAATTAAGATTACCAATGCTTTTAAACCCACTGACGATTAGATCACGAAAAAAGTATAACTACGCTATTCAAAGCAAATCAACCGATCAATAAGATTGCTGCAATAGCTGTCCACCCAAAATTGACACCCCTAGCTAATCAATAAAGCATGTCAGAATAATCATGTTAAATATCGTAATCCTGCTAAAATAGTTCCCCCCGGGGTTCGCTATGTACATGTACATGTATTATTTTGCTTTAAAGACCTTTAAATTAAGTTACAAAGTGTGTAGTTGCGCGCTAAGTGTTAGATTTGAAATTATCTACAACGCTGAAACGTGAACCCTGACCACCTTGCAGGAGCGGCAGCTGGATGCTGCGCACGCTGGTCTTTTGAGCGCTTGCTACACTTGCTAGCTTGCCACGATCGCAGCACCACTTTACTTTATACATATTTATACAACAATACTCTAGCTTAGCCTATCTGTTGCAAAACATGTGGTCTAATAAGGTTCCTATTTTTTTCTTTAATGCTTATAAATTTTCGTGACATCTAGGTATAGAAATAGTCTATTTTGTTTTATTTTGCGTTTGTTTCAAACCACCGTCTTTTTAGAACAAAATGAAGCTGGTTGTGTCTGCAAGTCATTGTCGTACTATTTTCTAATATGTGGGTCACGAAATAGAACCACAGCACCCCTGTTGTACCAATTTGTCCTTTTAATTGCCTCGTTTTGCTTTTAAAGTTGTCCTTGTAATTTGTGTTCATTGACATTGATTATGAAACTGAACATGCTATGTTATGTGGTCGTATGCCATTGCCACATCACATGTCATGACCTTGGCTACGCTACTCCACTGGGCTTGTTTCAAAATGGTTAAAAACGATAAATGTAGTTAAGTTAGCTAGGCTAGACCTAGCTTAGAGATACTAAGAGTAGATAATAATCTCAATTAAGAACTAGGTCATAGACTCATAGGTAGGTCTACATTGTCCATCTAGGCCTAAAATAGGTAGACGAAATGACTGCACACTGGCAGCATAGGCCTAGTAGTAGAAATCACTAGTAGGCGTTGACATATAGAAAGAGCCTATTGGCTATTGGATATATATACAACTTTTTGTCGGTTTAATTACATTTTTTTAAATTGAAAGTGCCATGAATGAAGCCTTGCCCTTGGCTTTGGTATTTATCAACTATCAAGTATCAACTAGGCGGGCTAATTATTATTAAATATTTAGTGTTTATAAAAATTGTTTAGGCCTTTTTTATGGCCTAGGATAAATTTGTCACAAGCAAATTTGTTATAGGGTTGAGCATAGAACATAAGATTGGTCAGATTCACCAACTTATTAATTATTTATAGTATTCATATTGGTGTAGGACCAAGACCGCCACACACCAAGACCGCCACACTTGGGGGAGATAGGAGGGAGGAATTTGGCTCGCCATGTTATTAGATAGGGCTGAGGAGGGGTGAGATGGGGAGAGCCAGCAAGACAAGGCCACGAGAGAGGAACTGGTAAGCAGGCTAGGCCTAGCCTGGCTAGGTAGGTGAGTGAGCCAGGCTCCTTGTTTTTTTCATTTAATTTGAATTGTTAAAATTGCCCTGGTTGACTTGCAATCATTTTGGGCCACTTATTCATCTTATTAGTGACCAATCTTAGGACACTTCCTCCTCAGTGGTGTGATTCAGGCGCGAATTCGCGCCAGGCGCGAAAATGGCGCGAATGCGCGAATCCTGGGGGTCTGGCGCAAAATTTTGTGGAACCATGGGCGCGAAAATTGCATTCTTATTTTCTGCTTTTTACACTTATTCTCTTGTCAGACAGTATGAAATACAAGAATGTCATAGCTTAGGAGATTAATCTAACTGCTGCTTCACGAGTTGACGGCAGCCACCAAGAGCAAGGACGCCGAGATTGAAGAACTGAGGCGTCAGCAGCATAATGTGCAGAAGAAGAAGCAGAAGGAGGCAGAGAAGCTAGCTGAGCTCGTCTTGAAGCGCAAGGCTGCTGAGCTGCTGTCAACGTCGTCAATCACCAGCAGGAGCAGTCGTCTGCCTGCAGACATCGCCAACAAGAAGTTCAGGTGGGACACGGCTGGGACTTGAGAGACATGCTAATTGGTAGCCAGACGCATCTTCAAAAGTGTCATCAATTGACTTATTTGGCTGTCAGTAGAATGTTATTGGCATGGCGCGAAAATTTCCAGTCGGCGCGAAATTTGGCAAACTTTCCAATCACACCACTGTTCCTCCTCATCTAACTCCACAACCCATCATAACCAATAGCAATGCTGGAAGATTGGTAGCTTCCCCTCAATTCCAATAGTCAGTAAGAGCTGTGGCGGTCTTGGTATGTGGCGGTCTTGGTCATGCGCCTTCATATTGATAGCTCTTTTTGATACTTGTGCTTTGTGGTAAGCCTACCTAGCATTTTGTTATCCAATTTGCTTTTTGGTACCAAAATTATCAATTAAAAACAGATAAAAATATAATTAGGTAGTAGGCCCTGGCCTAATCTAAAAATGCTTAACAGTAGTTTTGCTTTAAATAACTTATTGTATTGTAATTCATACTTAAAATCCATAGTCCAGAAGGTGGCCTTAATACTGGAATTTTCTAGCATATTTTTGGTCTTGCTGACAATCTTGGCATATATTTAGTATATAGAATTTTCTATTTCAACAGTAAGTGTACATAGTTGGCATACAAAAAAATAGCCAAGTTCAAGGCTAATGTAATTGACTAATTGTGTAGCTATTTAAATATCAACCAACATCAAAAGCTCTTTAAAAATAATCAAAAACTAAAATAGAAAATAATAACACAATTACAAGAAACTCAAAATTAAAACCAAGAATATCAGTTTTAAAAAAATAGCCATTTTAAAGTTTAGTAAAAGTTTTAAATTCTTAAAAATGTATATGCTTTGAAAAAATGGCGTATAAAATTTTAGTCTTGGTGTAAAAAATTTATAAAAAAACAATTTTATTCACTAAACAATTTTAGTCTTGGTGTAAAAAAAGTAAAGGTAAACATAAAATGGAGTAAAATCATATAAAATTAGGATTTGAGGCAAAAATTTGATATTGTTGGCTGGGGTGCTGCACAGAATTTCAGGCAATATCTGTCTGACTCTAAAACATGTATTGGCAAACTCTGGCCTCTGCATTGGCTTCTCTCTATGTCCTTTGAATCCTTTGAAACTTCTATCTTCTCTTCTATTTCCTTTCTTTTCTATTCTCTTATCTTTTCTTTTTTCCTCTTTCTCCTCTCCTTTCTTCTCTTGTATCTTTTCTCTTATCCCCTCTCTTGTCTCTCCTCTCTTTTTGAATTGTATATTCTTTCTTCTTTCTATTCTCATCTACCTTTGGCCATGAGCTGGATTCTTTATCTGGCCTTTGAGGTAAAAGTCTGCCCATCCCTGCTTGGAAAGCCAGTTTGTGGGACATAGTACTATCATAGTTGTTCTTATGCTTTATATGAATTTATATGAATTTAAATTTTGAATCTTTATTTTAGCCTCTTCTACCCAACTATAACCAGTGGTGGCTCCAGAATTTTTAAAGTAGGGGTAGTCCTGGGCAGATTGGTCCAACTTTTTGGGTTGGCCCATAATAAGCCCTAAATAAGCCTAAAATTGCAATATTCTCCCTTATATGCAAGTTTAGCCACAGGAAAAAAGGGGGTGGTTGCTCCCTTCCTCCCTCTGGATCTGCCACTGACTTTGATGTGGACATGGCATTGAAAATCTATGTTAATGCTTGAGTCCTAAATTCCATAGACTTAAAAGTTCTCCTCATTTTAAAACTGGCAACATTAAGTTATTTTTATTACCCTACTCCCATCAAATCAACAGCCCCAAGCCCAATGATCTTTCAAGTCTTAGTTGAGTTGTATTACTAGATACAAGAACTAGAAATGGGAAATATATGTTCCTGTAACCATATCTGTATTCATATACTTTGCCAAAAAACCTCTGTATCTGTAACTTCCCATAGCCATATCTGTAGCTATGGTGGAACTCTAATTTTGATCATTGAATACTACATGAGTTGAATCAATGCAATGTTTTTACAGTCTATCTAATAGTATATAGCTAATAGAATTTAATAAAATGAGAGATTTTCTAAAATTAAAAAGTGGATTAAATTAATGAAAAGAATAACACTTTCATTAGATAAAGACAGAAGTGTTGTAAAGTATTTATTATATTTTTATGAAAAATTTTTGTATTTACACTAAGCTATGGTACTAAAATACCAGGTACCAAAAAAGCACAGGCACCAAAAAGCATGGAAACTTTTATATTGATATGTTGTAGGGGAAAAGTTCTGCCCCCTAATGACATTCTCACTGTTTCCTAATGAAGCCACCAAAGTTATGCTAGGGCTAACTTTTGTCTTGTCAAATTACCTTAAGTTGTCATAAGGCTCCTAATATTCCTATTACTTATATGCTTTTACTAATGTTTCATGTATACAAATATTACTGGTAGTGTATGAATGTACTTATTGATAGTATATGTACTTATCTACTAGTAGCAAGTAGCATATATACTATTTCTTGGCCTGGGTGGTCTATTGACACTAAACCCAATTTCTATACTTCTAATTACTCTTTCTAAAGTGGAATTCTCTTAGTCCAAGGCATTCCCGGGATCAGAGGGTCACAGCTTCTAGGTGTTTTATTGCTCTGAGGCAATTTTACTGCTCTATGGCAATATTCCTTATACTACACTACTGAGTAATTCTTGCTTTCAGTGGTTCTTAATGCTTCCAAATTGGGGCTATTAATCCTTTAGAAATTTAATATTATTAGAATATTACTGGTATTTCGGGACATAACATTTAAACAAAAAGTTTATTTTCTAGTGTAAATTTGAATGTAGCCTATTCTAAGAAAAGTAATCATAGAAAATGAATATTAAAAAGAATATACTATACTATTAACAGAGCATACAGATATTGCTAGAAAAAGGAGGCACTATCACATATAAATGCTATTTTTTTACCTATATTTTTTATTGTTATCATTAGTATTGTTTTTATATTTTATATGTAATGCAAATTGCAAAGTCTATTCAATTACTAAAAAGATAGAATTGAAAATTTTGTTTAATACAAAAGCCAAATTGGCAAATAAACTAGGCATGTATTAAATAATCTATTGTCCATGAAATATATAAAGTTTGAAATACAATTAAAATAGTAATTTTTATTAGGCCTAGACTCTATATAACAAATCATGCATATATTGATAATGGCTTTGACTACAATAAATACCAATAACACAGAATAATTGTTTGACTTCATAGATGATTTTCTATTTTAGACAAAATGATTAAAGTTAAACAAAGAACATTGGTTTAATAGCACTTGGCTTGGAACTTTAAAGTTAGTAAATTGTCTATAATATCATGTGATTATTTACTTTATGTGATAACATCTAAAGCTAATTTTTATGATGCCTATTAAATTATTGAGAGGCAACAGTTTAAATAAATAATAATATATCAGCAATGACATATTATTGTCAAAATGAAACATTATCTTTGTAGGAAAAAACTTGTTGTCTATAGCAAGAGATAGCTTACCTTATCTATATCTGATGCCCTTTGTACTAAATTGTGGGCTATGTAGAAGAATCTTGAAAAATCAGCATCTTATGACTTATATATAAATCTAGATGATGAATTTATAGATGATGAAATATATATTTGATCTATTTCTACAAAATTTGTCTGGATACCCTATCAAGTTTGCAAGAATGTAAGGAAAAGGTATTCTTAGGTGCATAACTATTTAGGATCATGGCAATATATATTTTGTTAACATTACTATATATTTTTTATTACTTTTAAATTATAGAATAGGATTTTTGCAATTTGAATTTCAAACTTGACAATTGATTTCCTTATTTATGTATCTGACTATCAATAAAGATCTCTATTTATTCCAATAGCAATAAAGATAGAAACATTTTTAATTTTGCTATTAGGCAGGGTCCAAGCCAAGGCTTTAATATTTATGAAGTATTCATGAAAGAAAGTTGATAGGAAAAGACAAAAAAGGTCATTTATTATTGCACATGCATGTAAAGCCCCAAATTACACTAGCTAAAATGCAGCTTACTTTTGTTACTTACTTAAACAGAGTAAAAAGCATCAGAAAGTCATTATTAAGTACAATTAAATGGATTCAAAGTGTCTTAGGCTTGAAGGTATCATAGCTTTGCTTGAGTTTACCAAGCAACATAAATTTGAATTGTATTGATTTTTATTATTGACTATTATGACTTCTTCAAAGTTGGTTCAATTTAAAAAATGGCTCTTAATATTTTAGTTTTACATTTGCCCAGTGAGAAAAATGCGATGTTTTACATTTTTTAAGAACTAGTATCGGAAGTTGGAAACTTGAGATAAACTTGAAATCGAAATACTAGTATCAGCATTGTAAGCAGAGGGCAGCAGCCCCCCTCTGCAGTGGTCCTGGGAGGTCAAAGTGGTCAGCGGTCCCTCCCTAGTAAAGTTCGATTCTTGTGTGTGATGCCAAATGGCGGGCCTAGACTTTCTCTTTTTGCGTAAAGCACTGCAGCTGTACAATATTTTAAATGAACAAATGCTTCAGCTGTGAAGCGGCTCAATCTGCGATGCGCAACGAACCGACAGCAGCCGCGGCAGTGCCCAACTCTGCCTCATTGGCAGCCGCTGTTGGCATACGGAGGCGCTGGGCCATCGAATTCTCGTTGCTTCATCATCGCTCGCCAGCTTCCCAGTCGCGTCATTACGATTCGCTGAGCACAGCGACTGCTCAGCTGGCCGCCCCGGCCGGCTACATGGACCGGCCACCACCTCTGGCCGGCGGCCGGGAGCCGGACGGCGCCCTCATCAGCAAGAGAGGCTGGGACGCGGCCCTCGGCCCGCTGAAACAGTTGCCAATGAATCTGTTCATCATGTGGATGGCTGGGAATTCCGTATCGATATTCCCCATCATGATGGTGCTGATGCTGTTCATGCGCCCCATCCAGGCCGTGTTCGCCATGCAGGCCACCTTCGCCCAGATCGAGGGCGGGCAGGCCTGCCTGCAGCGCTTCGTCTACCTGATTGGCAACCTGGCCGTGCTGGCGCTAGCGGTGTACAAGTGCCACACAATGGGCCTGCTGCCTACCTACGAGTCCGACTGGTTGTCCTTTGTTGACAGTCCCCGCCGGACGGAGGTGTCCGGTGGCGGCTTCCTGCTCTAGCGAACCGCTCATTTCAGTGGACACTCACTGTGCTGGCCTGGGAAAGTTACTAAAAAGACTTGGAATTTCCATATATGTTAAATGCAGCTGTTAGTTGCCATCAGTGTTTTGCTGCCGCACTCGAACGGTGGGCACACGCCTGACCCGTTGAGAACGATACCGTGACAAGAGTCGCTATAAAGTCGTTGCAAGCAACTGTCTAGTGGCGTCGCGTGAGCTGTAGAATCGTGAAAGATTCGTCCAAGAATCGTTGTGTTATCGCTTAACTTTCGTTAGAGATTTGACTCTGATTCATCAAGCGACGCAAATGGACTTCAAAGGCAAGTCAATGACTCTGCAGTGACTTTAGAACGCCTCAGACGACGACTTTTTGGCCATTTGTACCGCGACATCTCGTCGTCTTAGAGTCGTTTAGAGTCACTTCTTTCCTGTTTTACCTGCGCTATCAGCAACGACTGGGGCAGCGCAAGTGACTCCGGGACGCTTCTTGACGTAGGTACCGTTTTCATCGGGTGACGATTAAAAAGTCAGGGCGCTGTACACCCTGTGTGAGTGCTGCCTCGCTGTCTCAGGCTGATTGTTTATAACTAGGCAGGCGAAATCGTATCATTCTTTGGTCCTCCTGCATCCGTATTGCTTGATTCAGGTGCGAGCAAAAGCATTGTCGGCTTTTAAGTAGCGCTTTTATCGGGTTTTATATATGCTACTCTTAGTATCTAGTCACGTCTCGGTATTAATTTCATTTTTCTGTTGTCGTTTTGCACTCAGTAATCTCTAGTCTTGACCAGTTTTATGTGGTATCTGTTAGCGTTTGGAATGTGCGTTTTCAGCGTTAGTGTGAATTGTGTTCGCGTTCGAAATAAACTCTAGTTTTAGTTTAATTTTTCAATGCTGGTTGCTGATTTTGTGACCCGGCTATTATTGGTCACATTTTAGCTCATTGGCTGTTGTTATTTAAGCGATCCCTTGTCCTCAACAGTTATTTGTCAAACTAATCGTTTTACTTCTGTTATGGAGATAACAGCAGGGCAAAGCGCAGATTGGGAAGGTGGCAGCAGGGCAAGGCGCAGATTGAGAAGGTGGCAGCAGGACAAGGCGCAGATTGGGAAGGTGGCAGCAGGGCAAGGCGCAGATGAGGAAGGTGACAGCAGGGCAATGGGGCAGATTGAGAAGGTGGCAGCAGGGCAAGGCGCAGATTGGGAAGGTGGCAGCAGGGCAAGGCGCAGATGAGGAAGGTGACAGCAGGGCAATGGGGCAGATTGAGAAGGTGGCAGCAGGGCAAGGCGCAGATGAGGAAGGTGACAGCAGGGCAAGGCGCAGATGAGGAAGGTGACAGCAGGGCAAGGCGCAGATGAGGAAGGTGACAGCAGGGCAATGGGGCAGATTGAGAAGGTGACAGCAGGGCAAGGCGCAGATTGAGAAGGTGGCAGCAGGGCAAGGCGCAGATTGAGAAGGTGGCAGCAGGGCAAAGTGCAGATTGAGAAGGTGGCAGCAGGGCAAGGCGCAGATTGGGAAGGTGGCAGCAGGGCAAGGCGCAGATGAGGAAGGTGACAGCAGGGCAATGGGGCAGATTGAGAAGGTGGCAGCAGGGCAAGGCGCAGATGAGGAAGGTGACAGCAGGGCAAGGCGCAGATGAGGAAGGTGACAGCAGGGCAAGGCGCAGATGAGGAAGGTGACAGCAGGGCAATGGGGCAGATTGAGAAGGTGACAGCAGGGCAAGGCGCAGATTGAGAAGGTGGCAGCAGGGCAAGGCGCAGATTGAGAAGGTGGCAGCAGGGCAAAGCGCAGATTGAGAAGGTGGCAGCAGGGCAAGGCGCAGATTGAGAAGGTGGCAGCAGGGCAAGGCGCAGATTGAGAAGGTGGCAGCAGGGCAAGGCGCAGATGAGGAAGGTGACAGCAGGGCAAGGCGCAGATGGGGAAGGTGACATCAGGGCAAGGCGCAGATGGGGAAGGTGACAGCAGGGCAAGGCGCAGATGGGGAAGGTGACAGCAGGGCAAGGCGCAGATGGGGAAGGCGGCAGCAGGTCAAGGCGCAGATAACGCACCCCAATGCCAATTCTCCCAATGCCAGTTGCAGCGCCCAGCACCTGTCTACAGCAACAATGGGCGCTCAGATGAGTTTGATCGCGCCCAATCTGTACCTGGGCAGCTGGCAGGGCGCCAACAATGCTAAGCTGCTGGAGGAGAACGGCGTCCGGCACATCCTCACCATATTCGACGCCAGGTTCAGCATGCCGGCCTGCGTTAAGCAGCGAAACCATCTGCAGTTTCTGGCGGCGGACAGCTGCCAACAGGACATCCGGCAGTTCTTCCAGCAGTCCAATGACTTCATCCACTCTGGCCGGCTGGCTGGGGAGGCCGTCTTCGTCCATTGCATGGCGGGCGTGAGCAGGAGCGCCACTCTTATCATCGCCTACCTGGCCTCCGTCACCGACCTGCCCTGGGACACTGTGCTCAGCGCTGTGCGGGCCGCTAAGCACGATGTGGCGCCCAATTTTCACTTTCGAGCTCAGCTGCGACTCTGGCAAAATGATGGCGGACTGGAGGCTGAGCGAGCGCGCCTGCTAGAAAAGGTTGGAGGGGCTGTCAGGGAGTTGGGCGAAATGCTTACAGACAGACAGACAGACAGACAGACAGACAGACAGACAGACAGACAGACAGACACAGACACAGACAGACAGACAGACAGACACAGACAGACAGACAGACAGACACAGACAGACAGACAGACAGACAGACACAGACAGACAGACAGACACAGACAGACAGACAGACAGACAGACACAGACAGACAGACAGACAGACAGACAGACAGACAGACAGACAGACAGACAGTCCCACATTCCCCCACCCGTCTTCAGTTCGGGCCCTGGCAGGAGGACCGCGATCGCCTCCTGAAGCTGGCGGAGATCTGTGCTGAATTCGAGCGCACGGGCTATTGGCGCGGAGAGCCGAGCATCGAGCGGCGCGGTAACGCCTTCTTCGCGGTGCACCACCTGCCCGACGCCGAGGACGAGGTTGACGACGCTGCCGCTGGCGATGCTGAGCAGGCCGAGGCCCGGGAGGACGCCACCGAGCGGAATGGCCACGGGAAAGACGTGGAGGAGGCGGTTGAGGCTGTGGAGGCGGCCAAGCCCTCAGACGTGGCTGCTGCTGGAGACCGAGATTCCAATGAGTGAATCTGTCCCAGCTGTTTGCGCAATCATCTTCATCTTTTCAAAGTTTTCGAACTTTGTAAGATTTTGATTTTTAGGCCTCTGTAGTTTAAGAAGTAGTTCAAGGACCCAGCAGTTTAAAGACCTGACAGTCTTGCTCCAGGATGCAGAGTCACGTGATAAATTGTTCCTGTGGGACCGAGAATCGAACCCCCGACCTTCAATTCGTGAGTCCGGCGCTCTATATACTAGGCTACAATCCTTTCTAGTGGCCCAGTACGAGCTATTTTAAAGAACCAAGCGGTTTGAGGACCCAGCGGTTTGTGGACCCAGCAGTTTTATGACCCAGCAGTTTGAGCACCCAGCAGTTTTAGGACCCAGCAGTTTGAGCACCCAGCAGTTTTAGGACCCAGCAGTTTGAGCACCCAGCAGTTTTATGACCCAGCAGTTTGAGGACCCAGCAGTTTTAGGACCCAGCAGTTTGAGCACCCAGCAGTTTGAGCACCCAGCAGTTTGAGCACCCAGCAGTTTGAGCACCCAGCAGTTTGAGGACCCAGCAGTTTGAGCACCCAGCAGTTTGAGCACCCAGCAGTTTGAGCACCCAGCAGTTTGAGCACCCAGCAGTTTGAGCACCCAGCAGTTTGAGCACCCAGCAGTTTGAGCACCCAGCAGTTTGAGCACCCAGTACTCTGAGTGCAGTGCAGCGGCAATGCATCGGTGCTAATCCCCAATATTTAAACTGTGCCTTGCCTTATTTCACCGTCCCTAAGTGTTATTGTGCACTGCATGACATTTTGTGGCCCTGTTTTGAGTTCTGGATGGTTAAAATCGATGTCTAAATTAGTATACTATTGGTGCACTGTTCAGAAGCCACTGTATACTGTGCAGATCTGATTGCTTGCTTTTCTGTTATTCCGGAGTAACTAAATGTTTTAGGCCTATGTTAAACTACTGAATTCAATATTTGCTAAGTAGTATATCAGTACATAGTTTTTGTTTTGCCTGGCATCTGTTAGAGTTTAGCAAAAAACAGGCTGTCGCGTCCATGCTCTAGACATGTTAGGCCTAACAAGCTCACCAACTTGACAGTCTTGTGATTTTTATTCCTAAGGAACTTTTAATATTACACTAGCAAATTGCCTTAGCTAATACTTGAGAGAATTCTATGATAATTTATATATTATTTAGCACACATGCGAGCAGGCGTACAACATTTATCAATAATTTATTTTTCTTCTATTTTACTATTATATGAGTATGTACTCGAGCGAATGTTTTTTCAAGTTAGCACAATCTGTACTTTTAGTGTGCGGCTCGATTTAAAAAAATCTCACGGTTTTTATAGCTACTTGCGCTATAGATTTTATTCTGTATGCAGATGGCTGACTGCTCACTGATTTGGACCTGCCCGACTGTAAGCGTTAACTGACTTCAATTTGCGCTCTATATTGCATGTTTGATAAATACACTTTTATCTTTGGAAACTTGAATATCTGTTAAACATTGTTTTATACATTTAATTTCTATCTCTTGCTTCATTTAAAGCATTATCTGATCCAGCAAGCCCACCTGATCACTGATGCAGTTGGTTGCCAGACCACCTGGTCACTGATGCAGTTGGTTGCCAGTCCACCTGGTCACTGATGCAGTTGGTTGCCAGCCCACCTGGTCACTGATGCAGTTGGTTGCCAGCCCACCTGGTCACTGATGCAGTTGGTTCCCAGCCCACCTGGTCACTGATGCAGTTGGTTCCCAGCCCACCTGGTCACTGATGCAGTTGGTTGCCAGTCCACCTGGTCACTGATGCAGTTGGTTGCCAGCCCACCTGGTCACTGATGCAGTTGGTTGCCAGCCCACCTGGTCACTGATGCAGTTGGTTCCCAGCCCACCTGGTCACTGATGCAGTTGGTTGCCAGTCCACCTGGTCACTGATGCAGTTGGTTGCCAGACCACCTGGTCACTGATGCAGTTGGTTGCCAGACCACCTGGTCACTGATGCAGTTGGTTGCCAGACCACCTGGTCACTGATGCAGTTGGTTGCCAGACCACCTGGTCACTGATGCAGTTGGTTGCCAGCCTATCTGGTCACTGATAGATCACCTAGTTATCAATTTTGTTGCCATGGTAACAGTCTTATAATTTGTCTACTATTCATGAATCCGTTGCAATGCCGGATCCTGAGCCTCATCAGTCGCCGCAGCTTCTTCTGGCCTGCCGCACCGGGCACGTGAAGTCGGTCACATTCTCCGCAGTGTCTGATGATGCATCCCAGCCTCCCAGACTGTCGGCCGTGGCGGAGTTCGGCCAGCGGCACCCGGTGATCGGTCTGGCCTCCAGCCCGGACTGCGGCGGCCCGGCACGCGTCTACGCCGCCACCGCCACCGGCCTGTTGCGACGCCTGGACGACGACCTTCGACAGATGGATAGCGCTGAAAAAGCTGCGGCAGCTGAGATGACGTCACCAGCTGAGGTAAGTTCAGAAAGGGCATTAGCCATCATTTCCGCATTCCGCAATCGAAAACATCATCTAGGTTTCTAGACCTGAAGCGTTTTAAACTCAAACCGGTCAGTAAAGAGGTTTAAGCCTTATGATTTCGGGTTTGATGTCATATGACCGAAAATTTTAACCTTAACCATAACCATAACCCTAACCATAACCATAACCATAGCCCTAACCATAACCATAGCCCTAACCATAACCATAGCCCTAACCATAACCATAACCATAACCCTAACCATAACCATAACCCTAATCATAACCATAACCCTAATCATAACCATAACCCTAACCATAACCCTAATCATAATCATAACCATAACCCTAACCATTACCCTAACCACAACCATAACGCTAACCATAACCCTAACCATAACCATAACCCTAATCATAACCATAACGCTAACCATAACCCTAATCATAACCCTAACCATTACCCTAACCATAACCATAACCCTAACCATAACGCTAACCATAACCCTAATCATAACCATAACCCTAACCATAACCATAACCATAACCCAACCCATAACTCTAACCATAACCCAACCCAAACTCGAACTGTAACCCTACCCTATTTCGAAACCCTAACCCTCACACGAGAGTGAAAGCAGAGTCTGTGCAGGGAACAATGTACAAGGCGGTAGCACATGCATGTAGCTAAGCACCATTTACCGCCACAACAAGCCAAACATGCGAGGCCATCACACTGCCAGTCCGTGCAAATCCATCTCGCAGGTCCCAGCCGCCGCCACGACCTGTCTGACCTTCTGTTGTTCCTCGGCGGATTCCAGCGGCGAGCGGAGAGATTTGCTGGCAGTTGGTCACGAGGACGGCACCGTCAGGCTGGCCTCCTTCGCCGCCTCCGCCGCCAGCTGCACCGATGCGGCCCAGCTGCGCGCCGGCTGCCACGTTGGCGTCGTCCGCGCCTGGGGCGACAGCGACGCTCGTCTGGCTACCGGCGGTCGCGAGTCCGACCTTCGGGTCTGGGATGTGGCGGCCGAGTCCTGCGTGTTCCAGGTGAGCAGCTGTTTTTGATCCATGCGGATCTGATGAAATCAGATGAAGAATTCTCGGGTTCATTTTTTGTCAAGTTAGACGCTACCGCTACAATTTTAACCTTTGTTTGTTCCCCCAAAATTTCCTAGGCCAAGAATCTGCCCAACGACCGGCTGAACCTTCGCCGTCCAGTCGACGTGCGCGACATCAGACCGATTGCTGGCGGCCAACTGCTGGCTGTGTGCACCGGCCACCGAGAGCTGCGGCTCTACTCGCCTGGCGAGCAGCGGCGGCCTGTTGTTAACTTGGCCTGGTCCGAGTATCCGATTCAGGTGAGCTGGGGCTGGGAGGCTGGGCTAGCAACTGAGGATCTGGGAGGCTGGGCTAGCAACTGGGGATCTGGGAGGCTGGCCCAGCAACTGAGGATCTGGGAGGCTGGGCTAGCAACTGGGGATCTGGGAGGCTGGCCCAGCAACTGAGGATCTGGGAGGCTGGGCTAGCAACTGAGGATCTGGGAGGCTGGCCCAGCAACTGAGGATTTAAGGGGCTGGCCCAGCAACTGAGGATCTGGGAGGCTGGCCCAGAAACTGAGGATCTGGGAGGCTGGGCTAGCAACTTAGGATCTGAGAGGCTGGCCCAGCAACTGAGGATCTGGGAGGCTGGGCTAGCAACTGAGGATCTGGGAGGCTGGCCCAGCAACTGAGGATTTAAGGGGCTGGCCCAGCAACTGGGGATCTGGGAGGCTGGCCCAGTAACTGAGGATGTGGGAGGCTGGCCCAGCAACTGAGGATCTGGGAGGCTGGCCCAGCAACTGAGGAGGATGTGGGAGGCTGGCCCAGCAACTGAGGAGGATGTGGGAGGCTGGCCAGCAACTGAGGATCTGGGAGCCTGGCCCAGCCTGAGGATTTGGGGGGCTTGCCCAGCAACTGAGGATGTGGGAGGCTGGCCCAGCAACTGAGGATGTGGGAGGCTGGCTTCATTTCTTCAGTTAGGATAAATTTTTCCTCTGATCCTGCAGTCCTGCTGCGCCATCGAGGCAGCATCGGCAGCCGCAGTCGCGGCGGGCAATTCAGCGGGCCATCTTGGCTTATTCGACCTTCGCCGCCCGCCAGCTGCCTCTTCAAAGTCGCCAGCCGCGGCCGCCGCGCAGCTGCTGGGCCACTTCAAGCCGAGCTGCTCCGGCGCTGTCACGGCCCTGGACGCGGTCATCGACGCCGGCCTGCTGTTCGCAACGTCTGAGGACCGGCACCTGCGGGTGTTCGACCTTCGCGGCAGGCGGCTGCTGTGCCAGCTGTACGCCAAAAGCCGCCTGGCCGGCCTGCTGCCTCTCTCCGGCGTGTCCGAGCTGACCCGGTCGAGTGTCCGAGCCGCTGGGGATCGGGTGGTCAAGGGCCTGACGGCCTCCAGCAGCGAGGGCGTCAGCAAGCGCCGGCTGACGGACCAACTGTACCTGGCCACCCCCGCTGTGGAGGGCGACGCCGAGGCGAAGGCGGCGAAAATCGACAAGAAGAAGGCCGGAGCCGCGCCGGCTGCTGGCAGAGGGCCAATCAAGTTCAGCTTTACTGCCGATATGTAGCGGCGGCTCGATTCAGTCTTAAATAAAGCAGATCCATTTGGTGCATTTGTACTCCCGGTCTCTCCGATCGATACCGATTGAATTGATAGCAACTGTTGGAACTTTTTGTACCTTATTTGGCATTTTTTATATCTCAACAGCGATTTCTGTTTGCAGTAGTATAATATATCGCTAATCTGGCTAGACAATCAGATGAAGGAATTAGAATGGATTGCTAGACTAGCCCACCCATTAAAAAATTTTACCGTGACTCTACGACCTCAGAGTTATTCTAAAAGCGCCCAGAGTCCACTTGCATCGCCCCAGAGTCGTTTTGTGGTCGCAATAACAACGGGATCTCTCAGACAACGGGATCTAGAGTCCTATCTTACCTGTGCTGACCTGCAACGACTTTGGGGCGACGCAAGTGACAGTACCTAGGCCAAGAATGAATCCGTGTCCTCACTTTCCCACCCACTTCCAGGCGAAGCGGTCCGCAGCAAAAGCTTCAAATGGCACCGCTGGCCGTCCAGCCGCCGTCGTCAAAGGCGTTGCCAAGGCAGCCAAGGCCATCGCCGCCCGGGCCGCGGCGCCGCCCGCGGTCTGGCCAAACGGCGCCGCACGCTGGGCGCCGAACTGGGCCGGCGTTTTAAAAAAGGTGGCCTGCTGGACCGACGCCTCGGCGCTGCTGGCAGCGACGGCAATGCCGACGTGGCCGACGCCGCCGCCGAGGTGGCGCTGCGCCGTTTTGCCGCCCAGAAGCGTCGCGTTCTGGCGGCGGAAGCTGAGGCGGCGATGCGGCAGCCGTCGGAGGCGGAGGACTCCGGCCTGCTGTCGGCTGTCAACAAGTTCGCTCCGCTGGCCACCGAGCTGGACGACGCCGAGTTTGACGACGACGACGCTTCCGGAGCCGGCCGCGGCCGCATGTCTTCCGAGGCGCTGTTCGACGAAGGCGGCCTGCTGCGCAAGGGCACGGGGCTCAAGGACCGCATGGAGACGCTGATCGCCCAGACGCGCGCCGATCGCGCCGAGAAGCGCGAGCAGCTGGAGGAGACGCGCCGCCTCACCGACGCCATCGACGCCGAGTGGAAGTCTCGGGTTCGATTCCAGCTGGGTCCGCTGATGTCGGTGCCGACTTCGACGAAGGCGGCTCCGGAGTCCGGCGATCAGCTGTCCGCCTTCAAGCTGCTGTCTGACCAGCTGATGCAGTCGCAGCGTTTGGTTGCTAAGGACGCCGCTCCCACCGGCAATGGCGGCTCGGTTGCCAAGGCAAAGTTGAAGCCGTCAGAGCGGCGCTCTGCTGGCGAGCAGCTGGCGGGGCTGTGCAGCAAGCTTGATCGACTGCGCCGTGCGCGTCGTCAGCGAGTCGCCGCCGCTGATGACGGCCACTCTGCGTCTGGCGCGCTCGCTGCTCCGCCTGCCCCCTACCTGGAGACTGTGCGCCTCATCCTGCGGCTGTGCAACCTCAGCGGATTCAAAGCGCGCCGCTTCTGCTGCCTCAGGCTGGGCGTGGCCTTCTGCGCCGAGGTGCTGGCAGACTGCTGCGTCCGGCGAAGACCCACGGGGCTCAAAGAGGTCTGAGCAGCTTGTGTAGACTGTGTCTGTTTCATCTGGGATATTAATAAATCGGTTGTAGGATAATTTTCTTGTTGTTCGATTTACCTAAGCAACTCCACCGAATCCTCAGATCTGCCGCATCCTGCTGCTGGTCTCGGCGTTGAAGCGCCTTCTGTCGGCCCTTCACTGGCCCCTGTGCCCGGAGCTCCTGGCCTGTCTGCACAGCCTCCTGCTCATGGCCTCGCCAGCTGACGCCAGTCGTTGGGACGGTGGCGGAGCTCCTCACGCGAACTTGGATACCGAGGAGGAGCAGGAGGAGGACAGCGGCGCCAGTTCAGCGCGTCGCCGGCGCCAGCAGCTGCTGCTGGCAACGCGACCCGTCCCAGCGGACTGGCGGCCGGGACCGCTGCCGCTCAGCCTGTGCCAGCGGGCCAGCGGTCTGGCCAGCTCGCAGGCAGCCGGGCTCCGCCTGCTCTGCCTTGGCCGCGTGTTCGCCGACCTTGGCGAGCTGCTCACCGCCTGGCACGGCGTCGGCGCCACCGGCGGCCTGCCGTCGGCCGGACTGCGGGCGGCCTTCCTGCCGCTGGCTGAGGCTGCCGAGCGGGCCAAGGCCGCTGCGGGTGGCGGGCTGTGGCCGGCCGAGATTCTGAATGCAGCTGACAGGTAAATTCACAGGTCTCATGAAGGCCTGCTCGTATTTTGATCTCGGATATTTTGTATAGTGGACTAGCAGCTTGACCCTCTTTGGGGGGCTAATGCTACTGCTTGTCAATTTATAAAATGCTGTGTTTTGTCTGTGAAGTTATATAGGTATTCTAAATTTAGGAATTATCCATCAAGAACTTTTCTATTATCGATTACTCCTTAACTCTTCATCATCGCGCAGCTTCCTCAACTCATTCGCCGACTGCTCCGCCGAGGCGACCGGCGCCCGCCTCCTCCGCGAGCGCGAGCCGCCCCGCATGCTGGAGCTGCTGGAGCCGCAGGTCGAAGCCAATTTCGACCCCGGCCGGCGAAAGTCGGACAGCAGCGGCGGCGAGGAGCGAAAACGCCTGCTGCGGGCGCGCAAACGGGCGATGAAGGCGGCTGTGCGCGAGGTGGCCCGCGACCGCGACTTCTTGGCCGGCGAGCGGCTGGAGACGACGCTGCGGGCGGACGCGCAGCGCAAGCGGAAGGTGCGCGAGCTGATGGGCGCGCTGGGCAACCAGGAGGGCGAGGTGAAGAAGCTCAGCAGGGGCAAGAAGTGAAGCTGTGGACTGCGGCTGCACTTTGGCTTGAGCTGACCTGCCTGTCTCTCTGTAAATCGGTTCCATGCTTCTTATGCTTCACCGTATTCGAAGGCCTGTCCGATTTACCGATTGATTGACTTCTATTGTCTTTGCAACCCGCTCCCTGACTTTGCCTGTCCCAACTGTTGAAATGAATACAATGGCAGAATAGTTTATTCTGTGACCGTGTTTGCATTTGTCAGCAATTCGGAACTCACACTGAACACGTCTTTGGCCTTGGTGAATTTATTTTGCTTAGCTAATAACTCAATTTTAGCAGTGGAGAAGATAAAGCAGGCCTTGTCTGAGCAGCAGGGACAACCCTTCAAGTATGCAGTTAATGCCAAAGCCTGACGGAGATTGAGCCAGCACTGCAGCTTATTCAGAGCGCCTAAATGGTTTTTTATGTTTAAATGAACTGCGAATGAAATGGAAAACTATCGGCACCTGAAGAACCTGGACCAGGGCACCGCTGGCCGGGTGGCTCTGTACCTGAGGCGCCAGGCAAACTGTTCAACTCCTGAAAAGGTTCGTCCGTGTGTCCATGCAGCTCGCGTGTGTCTATGGAGTGATTTTTGAGACTGGCTGGCGGACAGACAACAAATTAAGGGCTGTCAGTGGCCTGTAGTGGTGACCTTCACAGCTGACCATCATTAATGAGACATCACTGCGGTCTCGAGTATGTTGAGGAATCCTGATACTGTAGTCTCAGGTGTGACAGTCCTTACAATCCTAGGTGTGACAGTCCTTACAATCCCAGGTGTGACAGTCCTTACAATCTCAGGTGTGACAGTCCTTACAATCCTAGGTGTGACAGTCCTTACAATCCCAGGTGTGACAGTCCTTACAATCTCAGGTGTGACAGTCCTTACAATCCTAGGTGTGACAGTCCTTACAATCTCAGGTGTGACAGTCCTTACAATCCTAGGTGTGACAGTCCTTACAATCTCAGGTGTGACAGTCCTTACAATCTCAGGCGTGACAGTCCTTACAATCCTAGGTGTGACAGTCCTTACAATCCTAGGTGTGACAGTCCTTACAATCTCAGGTGTGACAGTCCTTACAATCTCAGGCGTGACAGTCCTTACAATCCTAGGTGTGACAGTCCTTACAATCTCAGGCGTGACAGTCCTTACAATCTCAGGTGTGACAGTCCTTACAATCTCAGGCGTGACAGTCCTTACAATCCTAGGTGTGACAGTCCTTACAATCCTAGGTGTGACAGTCCTTACAATCTCAGGTGTGACAGTCCTTACAATCCTAGGTGTGACAGTCCTTACAATCCCATGTGTGACAGTCCTTACAATCTCAGGCGTGACAGTCCTTACAATCCAGGTGTGACAGTCCTTACAATCTCCGGTGTGACAGTCCTTACAATCCTAGGTGTGACAGTCCTTACAATCTCAGGTGTGACAGTCCTTACAATCTCAGGTGTGACAGTCCTTACAATCTCAGGTGTGACAGTCCTTACAATCTCAGGTGTGACAGTCCTTACAATCTCAGGCGTGACAGTCCTTACAATCTCAGGCGTGACAGTCCTTACAATCTCATGCGTGACAGTCCTTACAATCTCAGGTGTGACAGTCCTTACAATCTCAGGCGTGACAGTCCTTTCTCAGGTGTGACAATTTTACCTTCCGATGGTCTCAGGTGTGACAATTTTACCTTCCGATGGTCTCAGGTGTGACAATTTTACCTTCCGATGGTCTCAGGTGTGACAATTTTACCTTCCGATGGTCTCAGGTGTGACAAGTTTTACCTTCCGATGGTCTCAGGTGTGACAAGTTTTACCTTCCGATGGTCTCAGGTGTGACAAGTCTACCTGTAAACCCGTTCCTCCGCCGCGTCAGTCAGTAGTGACTTTCGCAAATTCAATCACTAAGAGCAATACATGGCGGTTCATATTCGGAGACGATAGTTCACTAGCAAAGAAGTCCAACCTCCTTGTCCTCGCTGGACCTCGCCAGGTGGTGATCAAGCGAGTCGATCTGGGCGGCGCGGACCAGCTGCAGCGCGAGGCCTTCCTGAAGGAGGCCGAGATCCTGGCCGGCCTGCGGCACCCTAACATCGTCCGGCTGCTGGACAGCTTCTTGGACGAGTCCGCCGGCGGCAGGCAGCTCTGCCTGGTGATGGAGTACGCCTCAGGCGGCTCGCTCAGCAGCCTGCTTCATCAGCAGTCCGGCCTCGGCCTGTCCGAGTCTGCCGTGGCCAGATTCGCCTGCCAGCTGCTGCTGGCCCTGGAGGAGCTGCACAGCCGCCAGGTGCTGCACCGCGACCTCAAGCCGGACAACATCCTACTGGCCAGCACCGCCCGCGATGTCTGCAAGCTGGCAGACTTCGGGCTCGCTGCGCTGCGTCAGACCAGCCCTGCTAAAGGCGAGCCTGCGTCTGAGTTGTGGCGTTGGGGTTGGAATCGCCCTATCCTATCCCCAAATCGCATGAGAATCGCCTCCAACCCTCCTGAAAATCGCCCCCAACCCTCCTGAGAACCGCCCCCAACCCTCCTGAGAATCGCCCCCAACCCTCCTGAGAATCGCCCCCAACCCTCCTGAGAATCGCCCCCAACCCTCCTGAGAATCGCCCCCAACCCTCCTGAGAATCGCCCCCAACCCTCCTGAGAATCGCCTCCAACCCTCCTGAGAACCGCCCCCAACCCCCACCGCCAATCCCGCAGACAGCCCTGCAGGCAGCTCCGCCAGCGGGCTGGTCGGCACTCCCGCCTACCTCAGCCCGGAGGTGTTCAGCTCGGACAAGCTGGCCACAGCTGGCCGGGAGCCCAGCGACATCTGGGCGCTCGGCTGCTGCCTGTACGAAATGTGCTGCCTGCGCAGGCCATTCGATGCGGACACCCTGCTGCTCCTGGTGGCCCAGATTGCCGCTGGCAGCTGGGCGCCCCTCGACCCGCGCAGGTGCGGCGCTGCTGGCTTGATGCGCTCTCGGGCTATGGGGTTCACAGATACCACAGCGCCATGTCGCACCTTACTAGTCACAATAGTTAGTGTCACACTAGTCAGAACTGGCACAGTGTCACACTAGTCACAATAGTTAGTGCCACACTAGTCAGAACTGGCACAGTGTCACACTAGTCACAACTGGCACAGTGTCACACTAGTCAGAACTGGCACAGTGTCACACTAGTCAGAACTGGCACAGTGTCACACTAGTCAGAACTGGCACAGTGTCACACTAGTCACAATAGTTAGTGCCACACTAGTCAGAACTGGCACAGTGTCACACTAGTCACAATAGTTAGTGCCACACTAGTCAGAACTGGCACAGTGTCACACTAGTCACAATAGTTAGTGCCACACTAGTCAGAACTGGCACAGTGTCACACTAGTCAGAACTGGCACAGTGTCACACTAGTCAGAACTGGCACAGTGTCACACTAGTCAGAACTGGCACAGTGTCACACTAGTCAGAACTGGCACAGTGTCACACTAGTCAGAACTGGCACAGTGTCACACTAGTCAGAACTGGCACAGTGTCACACTAGTCACAACTGGCACAGTGTCACACTAGTCACAACTGGCACAGTGTCACACTAGTCACAACTGGCACAGTGTCACACTAGTCACAACTGGCACAGTGTCACACTAGTCACAACTGGCACAGTGTCACACTAGTCACAACTGGCACAGTGTCACACTAGTCACAACTGGCACAGTGTCACACTAATTAGAAATTCACGTGTAGTTCTGTTTTCAATTCTCTCAGATATTCACCACTGATGTCGGACCTCATCGCCAAGATGCTGAAGGTGGACCCGCTCGAGCGGCCCTCGGCGGCGCAGCTGCTGTCGCACCCGCTCATCCTGAGCCACCTGTTCCCGTTGCTCACCGACCTCGGCTGCGTTGGCTTGAAAAAGCAGCGCACCAAGAAGTCCAGCAGGGCCAAGCTGGCCACCACGGTGAAGCGACTGCGGTGCCGGGTGAGGCCTGGTCGGGCATTTAAGATTTGTGGCGCTTTGCGCTATTTTTGGTTATTCGTTTAATAAATTGTGTATAAAGACTAGCCTGATTTTGCAAGGTAGCATGCGGCGTAGCAGACGCTAATAACGCTTAGGGCAAAACTCAAACCCATGAGGCCCAACCCCCAAGGCACAGGGAGTGTGCAGACCTTACGATTAGAAATTATGGGCCGCTGTGTGAGCGCGTGTACATGTGCGTACCTGCGTACAGTATTGGCGCGCTTGCATGTAGCCACACAGCTGCAATAAAACAACACACAACAACACACAATACCACACCAACACAATACCACACCAACACCATAACACAACAACACAATACCACACCAACACAACACCACAACAACGCACAATACCACAACACAATACCACACCAACACAATACCACAACAACGCACAATACCACAACAACACAATACCACACCAACACAATACCACAACAACGCACAATACCACAACAACACAATACCACAACAACACAATACCACAACAACACAATACCACAACAACGCACAATACCACAACACAATACCACACCAACACAATACCACACCAACACCATAACACAACAACACAATACCACACCAACACAACACCACAACAACGCACAATACCACAACACAATACCACACCAACACAATACCACAACAACGCACAATACCACAACAACACAATACCACACCAACACAATACCACAACAACGCACAATACCACAACAACACAATACCACAACAACACAATACCACAACAACACAATACCACAACAACGCACAATACCACAACACAATACCACAACAACGCACAATACCACAACACAATGCCACACCAACACAATACCACAACAACACAATACCACAACAACACAATACCACAACAACGCACAATACCACAACACAATACCACACCAACACAATACCACAACAACGCACAATACCACAACACAATGTCACACCAACACAATACCACAACAACACAATACCACAACAACACAATACCAAACCAACACAATAACACACCAGCACAATACCACGAAGTAAGACCTCGCCGCCGACTGAATCCGGGGTGCCAACGTCAGCCAGCAGGCAGTCGCCGAGTGCGCGCCTGTTGCCGCCAGTAGGGTGCCTGCAGCAGCACCTCCTGCACCTGCCTCTGCTGTGAGCAGTGCGTCTCGGCGCTAATGATGTGACCTCACACCTGGTTAATTTCAGTAGTAACCGATGCGCATATCTGCTTCCCCCCCCCCCCAGGAGAGCGGCAACAGGTCTTTGTACCTGTTCACCGCCGGGCCGGACCAAGACTCCCACCGGTTGTCGGAGATCGCCTACGATCTGCCGCACGAGGATCTGCGATGCGCGAAACTCTTCAGCGGCGACTGCCTGATCGGCCTGACCAAGCGCGACCGGCTGGTGCGCTGGGACCGGCCTGGCGGGGAGCTTGGCCAGCCTCCCTGCAGCTGGTTTATGTCGGACATTGTCGGCCTGGATAATTTCAGGGTTGTCCAGCTGGACTGCGGGGACCGCTTCGCTGCCTGCCTGACCGATGCAGGCGTTGTGCTCACCTTCGGCTGCGGCAGGGATGGCGCTCTGGGTGAGCAGCTCTGGGCTGACCCAGTGCGGGACTCTGGGCTGACCCAGTGCGGGACTCTGGGCTGACCCAGTGCGGTACTCTGGGCTGACCCAGTGCGGGACTCTGGGCTGACCCAGTGCGGGACTCTGGGCTGACCCAGTGCGGGACTCTGGGCTGACCCAGTGCTGGACTCTGGGCTGACCCAGTGCGGGACTCTGGGCTGACCCAGTGCTGGACTCTGGGCTGACCCAGTGCGGGACTCTGGGCTGACCCAGTGCGGGACTCTGAGCTGACCCAGTGCGGGACTCCAGGTTCCTGGCGATCCTGAGATCCTGAAGATCCTAGTTTTTTCAGACAAGCAGATTTGAAACCCCAACCTCTCTCTCAGGCCACGGCGACGTCGCCGACCTCGAGCGACCCCGCGTTGTCGGCTCGCTCGCGCAGATCTCGGTGACTTCAGTCGCCTGCGGCCGCCGTTTCGCCGCCTGCGTCGCCTCCTCCGGTGAGGTGTTCGCCTGGGGCTGCCTGCCCGCAGCCGAGGCTGGCGCCGAAGTGTCGGCAACGTTCCCGACGCTGCTGCCGATGCCGTCTGGCCGGTGCCGAGCCCTGTCCGTCTTCGCCGGGCCTGAGGCGCTGCTGGTCGCGGCCGAGACCGAGGGCTTGCAGGCCGCTCTGCTGGGGACCGGCTGGAACCGGTTCGGCCGCCTGGGCCTACCGGAGTCCGCCAGGCCGCTGCTGCCGCAGCTGGAGCTCCTGCCGGTGCCGCTCGAGCAGCCGGAGGAGTCGGTGGCCGCGGCCTCCATCGCTGGCAATCGCTGCCTGCTGCTGCTGACCAGCGGCCGCCTCCTGGCTGCCGGCCGCGGCTGCGCTGCCGGCTTCGGTCCGCTGCGGCTGCCGAATTCCTCGCTGGCAGTCGGCGGCGTCTGCGCTGGCAGCGGCTGGGCGCTGGTGGCGACGAAGGCCGAGGCGGCAGACGATGATGGCGGTCGGTACGGCGAGCTGCTGACGCTGCTGCTGGAGGAGGCCGGTGGCGGCGACGGGGAGCTGCGGCCGCTGCTGGCCAACTGCCGGGTGCGCAGCCTCGCCGCTGATGCCGCCGGGGCTCGGGCGGCGATTCTGTGCCGCCGCTGCAGGGACGCCGGAGGCGACTGAAGCTGCGGAAAGGCAGCAAAAAATCCTATACGTACCCTCTCCCTCTCTCCCTCTTCTCTCCCTCTCCCTCCCCCTCTCCTCTCTCCCTCTCCTCTCCCTCTCCCTCCCCCTCTCCTCTCTCCCTCTCCTCTCTCCCTCTCCTCTCCCTCTCCCTCTCCTCTCTCCCTCTCTCTCTCCCTCTCCTCTCTCCCTCTCCTCTCTTCCTCTCCTCTCCCTCTCCTCTCTCCCTCTCCCTCTCTCCATCTCTCTCCCTCTCCTCTCCCTCTCCTTCTCCCTCTCCTCTCCCTCTCCCTCCCCCTCTCCTCTCTCCCTCTCTCTCCCTCTCTCTCTCCCTCTCCTCTCTCCCTCTCTCTCCCTCTCCTCTCCCTCTCTCTCCCTCCCTCTCCCCCTCTCCTCTCTCCCTCTCTCTCCCTCTCTCTCCCTCTCCTCTCTCCCTCTCTCTCCCTCTCCTCTCCCTCTCTCTCCCTCCTCTCTCCCTCTCCCTCTCTCCATCTCTCTCCCTCTCCTCTCTCCGTCTCCTCTCTCCCTTTCCTCGCTCCCTCTTCTCTCCATCTCTCTCCCTCTCTACCTCCTTTCTCCGCACCAGCTCCCATCTCGCCTCAAATAATCTGTATTTGGACTTTTTATACTCTATGCGCTCCCAATAGGCATTTTCTGTATAAAGCAAACATTTTATAAACATATTGAAACTTGGTCCAGAATCTCTTTTGACTTTCCAACTGACTTGTGTAGCTGGTTGATTAGAGCAATTATCTTCGTTGCTTTTTGGCATCTTATTTAATTGAAGTTGCATATAAATGAGAGCTAGAGGGGTTTGATGGTGAACTCTGCACAGATTTGCACTAACTTGCACCCGCCCTGCACCGCTGTGCTCGCTGGGCGAAATCTTTTGTTTTGAGATGCGGTATCCATGACACTCCAGAGGTGTGAAGGCTACTGCTGTGAGGGCGAGGAGGGTGGGGGCTGCCCCGTGAGACCCGGCGGCGAGGAGAGCGCCAGAGCTGCGCTGGACAGGCGCAACGCAGCTTTTATTGAGCAGAGTTTCTGAGAATTCTCTATCCAACCCTCCATGAGAAAGGAATGAAATTTAATTTTGAGCGAAGGCTGCCTGCCTTGGACAGCTAGACGCGAGAAGGCTTACTGGGGCCCTGAGGCCAGGGAGTTCTTAGTTTTTTGTTTTTTTAGTCTGTGTGTGACTACCTAGATAGATAGTCACACACAAACAAACCTTTTTTAGTATATGGATCTTTCGCATCTCCGACACCTCATATCTCCGACACTCCATATCTCCGACACCTCATATCTCCGACACTCCATATCTCCGACAGCTCATATCTCCGACATCTCATATCCCCAACACCTCATATCTCCGACACCTCATATTTCCGACACTTCATATTTCCGACACTTCATATCTCCGACACCTCATATTTCCGACACTTCATATCTCCGACACCTCGTATCTCCGACACTTCCTATCCCCGACACTCTCCGTTAGGCTTAGGCTTAGGGTTAAGTCGGAGATATGACAGCACCCCTCCACTCCAGATGTCTGGATTGAGTTGTCCTTGCTCAGAGCGAAGGAGGCCGGCCAACCCCTCATCTTCTCAAAGTCTAAAAATGCAATAAATTTTTTTCTAAAACTTGTTTAAGCATCAAGCGGCCTCTTTTGCCCCCGCTATGCGAAGAGAAGGCAGAAAGACAAATTTCATGGCAGCTGCCAGCGGTGCATT
>NIVC01003129.1:35000-74389 GCA_002269645.1 Macrostomum lignano
ACCTGTTAGCAGCAGCAGCAACTCCTGCACTGGCGCTGACAGGCGCGGATGATGCAGCCTGCCAGCTGGAGTCGCCTACGACGCAGCGAGTCGCTTGTCTCATGGCCCGGGCCCCCGCTCGTAAGTCATTGTGTTATTCTGCTCTCTCTGGGGCCCAGGGCCCATTGGAGCCCTGCGCGCCGCGTCAACCTGCTCAGTGTAAGACATCCCATGAAACAGCATCTTAGGATGTCTTACACTGAGTAGTATTGAGTCGTCCCTGGGTCGCCGCAATCCCGGTTGCACTGCGACTCCGGAGCCTCACTGTACGTCCTTAGAGGTTGCCACAATGGCGGCCGATGCCAGCCTGCAGTCCCGTATAGGGAAAGCTGGCATTTGAGCACACGGCCAAGCACAGCTGCCAGATCATGCTGCTAGACACGTAGATCCATCCTGTCCCATCTTTGCTGTAGTCGCCAAGATGACGAGTGATCTTTAAAATTTCTACGTCTGGTTAGTCCGAGAAGCGAGCGTGAAGTCCAGTTTTTAGTTCGGTTAGAGTAGCACTTGGGTTCACATGGATCGCCTCCTCCAGAAAATCCAGCATCTCTTGATCCACGCTCACGTGCTTACGACCTGACCTCCCTTTGGCATCCTTGCAGACCTTCCCTCTTCACACTCGTGTATTCATTCGGTAGTTCGTTTGATTCCCATAGCACGAGCGAGGTTTACGTACAAAGCCGTTTTCATGTGTATATCAGATGTAAGTTCTGTGGTGTGTACGAGCATATACGAGTATGAGCCTTTTTCGATCATTATCGCTCATTCGTGCAGTCGGCATTCTCAAAGAAATAGCAGCTTGTGGTTAGGGTTAGTGTTAGGGTTAGGGCTAGGGTTAGGGTTAGAGTTAGGCTTACTAACAGCACTGTATATTATAGACGTAGGCACAAATGCTCACAATCATAGCATTGTTAAGGGACCTCCGCTTGGCACCTCCGCGAGGCAGAGGCTCTATACGACCGGTTGCGTTGAATTGTCAAACTATGTAAGTCACGGTTCTTCGTGAGATGCCCAACAGCCTATCGAAATCTTGCCAGTCCTCTCCATCCTGATAGGCTTGAATCCTGTTATAAGGTCCACGCTGGGCCATTCTTTGATCTTGCTATGTATGTCTGTGGTGTTTTCTTTGCTATGGGCAAACTAGGTCGCAGTTTTGGCAAAATTGATTGCAGTTTTGGCAAACTAGATCGCAAAAAGGTATAATATCCAGAGAAAGAATTTCGATCAATTGCACTTGTCGGAATTGATTGGACTCATGGTTTTATTCATCCATGATTGGACTTCTTGCAGTCTCGGCCATAGACAGAATAACAGGAATAGTCTTTTTAAAGCCCACTGCTTGAAATTGAATGCAACTGTCGCTTTCTTGTGGAAGTTTTTGTTGTATTTAAAAAGAGTCTCTTTTGAAAGCTTGGCATGGTTGTCGGAATTGAATGCACACCCTACCGACCGCTGCTATAAACCTAACTCAGGCTCGTTACCGCTGCAACTTAAAACACACGCAAAGGCTACAGGCCTCGGAAGTGGTTTTAATTCAAAACTTGTACATACTGTATGTTTCCTCTGAAGGTGCACAACAATATTATGAGGTTCTCGCATTGACACGGCAACGAAATAGGCATGTAAATCAATTACTTGCTAGAATTGGGCTTACAAAGAAAATTATTGTAAAATCATTCTAACTTCAGTTTCATGCACGAGTTGGACTGCAGTTTCCGACAGTCGAAAATCGAAAGCGCTGAATTTGAAGCAACAAGTTCAGGTATAGAAAATTGGGCCGCAGCCTCCTAGCTTCACCATCGCTGAGTCTGCAGGACAGCTGAAGGCTGACTGGAACTCAGGGATCAGCGACAGCACTCCGTTGACGCTGCAATTGAGCAGTGTTCATTAAACAATGCGAAGGTTAAAATTTGAAAAAATCAGCTTGAGTCATCGGCTTACTGAATATCCTCTGGCATGAGGCGGCCCAAGGCTCCCCGGATGTATGAGTACAGCGGATCCCGGGTGAAGCAGAATGTCTGCAATTTCAGTTCAGGCTTATGATACAGGTTCAAGTCCACAGTAAAGTTGTAACCCTCTCTTTACCTGTGCCCTTTCTTCACCTGTTCCCTCTCTTCACCTGTGCCCTCTCTTCACCTGTGCCCTCTCTTCACCTGTGCCCTCTCTTCACCTGTGCCCTCTCCACACCCGCCATTTCGGTACCCGTTTTTGACCCTCGGCCTCACCTGTGCCCAGGCAGTGAACAAAGACTGCATTTTGTTGAGATGGCCAAGCGGCAGCGGGAGCTCCGACCCACCCCCCTCGAAACCGGCGTAAGCCTTCGACACCAGCCGGAGCGCATCCGTCTCAGCAACTGCCGTGCGCAGAGTTCTCGAGATTATCGGGCTGATGTCCACCTGAGTGCGGGATGGTAATTATCACTTAATCAGTATGGGATTTCACACCGCTTGCCCCAGCTTGATCACTCAGCCAGCAGCCCTGCCCCACAGAATCCCTCAGCATGTGCCCTCAGCCACCAGCCCTGCCCCACAGAATCACTCAGCCAGCAGCCCTGCCCCACAGAATCCCTCAGCCACCAGCCCTGCCCCACAGAATCCCTCAGCCAGCAGCCCTGCCCCACAGAATCCCTCAGCCACCAGCCCTGCCCCACAGAATCCCTCAGCCACCAGCCCTGCCCCACAGAATCCCTCAGCCACCAGCCCTGCCCCACAGAATCCCTCAGCCAGCAGCCCTGCCCCACAGAATCCCTCAGCCAGCAGCCCTGCCCCACAGAATCCCTCAGCCAGCAGCCCTGCCCCACAGAATCACCCTCAGCCACCAGCCCTGCCCCACAGAATCTCTCAGCCACCAGCCCTGCCCCACAAAATCACTCAGCCAGCAGCCCTGCCCCACAGAATCACCCTCAGCCACCAGCCCTGCCCCACAGAATCCCTCAGCCACCAGCCCTGCCCCACAGAATCCCTCAGCCAGCAGCCCTGCCCCACAGAATCCCTCAGCCAGCAGCCCTGCCCCACAGAATCCCTCAGCCAGCAGCCCTGCCCCACAGAATCACCCTCAGCCAGCAGCCCTGCCCCACAAAATCCCTCAGCCACCAGCCCTGCCCCACAGAATCCCTCAGCCAGCAGCCCTGCCCCACAGAATCCCTCAGCCAGCAGCCCTGCCCCACAGAATCCCTCAGCCAGCAGCCCTGCCCCACAGAATCACCCTCAGCCACCAGCCCTGCCCCACAAAATCCCTCAGCCACCAGCCCTGCCCCACAGAATCCCTCAGCCACCAGCCCTGCCCCACAAAATCCCTCAGCCACCAGCCCTGCCCCACAAAATCCTTCAGCCACCAGCCCTGCCCCACAAAATCCCTCAGCCAGCAGCCCTGCCCCACAGAATCCCTCAGCCAGCAGCCCTGCCCCACAAAATCACTCACATAGTAACTTCTGTTTCCAACCCAATACGGCCCTGCCGTCAAGTCCCAGTAGGTGAAGTTGACGCACTGCGCCTTCGCCAAATAGCTCTGCCTTGTCCGCTCCGACCACATGGGATTTGAGTTGCCCTGCTGGTCCGTGAGCTGGCCTTGAAAGAAGAGGTTGGGATTCGAATTTGTCAGAAAATCCCCTGTTCAATCGGCCGGTACCTAACTGGACTAAAATATAATCTCACAAGCACAAGGTGAATTTTAGGCCAATAGAATGCTCAATAGGAGTCCAATTAGAATCCCACTGGAGTCCAATTAGAATCCCACTGGAGTCCAATTAGAATCCCACTGGAGTCCAATTAGAATCCCACTGGAGCCCAATTAGAATCCCACTGGAGCCCAATTAGAATCCCACTGGAGTCCCATTAGAATCCCACTGGAGTCCAATTAGAATCCCACTGGAGTCCAATTAGAATCCCACTGGAGTCCAATTAGAATCCCACTGGAGTCCAATTAGAATCCCACTGGAGCCCAATTAGAATCCCACTGGAGCCCAATTAGAATCCCACTGGAGTCCCATTAGAATCCCACTGGAGTCCAATTAGAATCCCACTGGAGTCCCATCGGAATCCCACTGGAGTCCCATCGGAATCCCACTGGAGTCCCATCGGAATCCCACTGGAGTCCCATCGGAATCCCACTGGAGTCCCATCGGAATCCCACTGGAGTCCCATCGGAATCCCACTGGAGTCCCATCGGAATCCCACTGGAGTCCCATCCGAATCCCATGTCCAGCAGCCGCAGCAGCTGCAGCAGCTCTGCAGTCACCAGTGGCATCCACAGCCTTGATCAGCTCAGCCGCCATGCGCTGCCCGATGGTGGCGAAATTGATGTAGCCCGGCAGCTGAGGGGAGAAGAACGGCCACTGCAGAATGCCGGCAGGAACTGTCAGCTGCGCTGTGGAAGTCATGGACAGCGCCACGTCGAAGGTGGCGCCGCTCCAAGCGGTGGCCTGTGGCACGGTGCCCAGCAGGGAGCCCTGCTTCAGGCGCTTGAAGTTCTGCCAGCTGATTGAGATGTCCATCATGGGGTAATCCGGGTCAACAGTGAGCTGTCGCGGCCGGGGTGCGTGAAAGTGCGAGAGTTTAGAGCTGACACACTCTAATCTAGAGTGACACATTTTAATCTGGAGTGACACATTCTAATCTAGAGTGACACATTCTAATCTGGAGAGACACATTCTAATCTAGAGTGACACATTTTAATCTAGATTGACACATTCTAATCTAGAGTGACACACTCTAATCTAGAGTGACACATTCTAATCTAGAGTGACACATTTTAATCTGGAGTGACACATTCTAATCTAGAGTGACACATTCTAATCTGGAGAGACACATTCTAATCTAGAGTGACACATTCTAATCTAGAGTGACACATTTTAATCTAGATTGACACACTCTAATCTAGAGTGACACATTCTAATCTAGAGTGACACATTCTAATCTAGAGTGACACATTCCAATCTGAAGTGACACACTAATCTAAGAGTACTAAATCAAACATTCAGCATCATAATTTACGCTCACATCCTTGTAGTACTCGTCAAGAAACTCATCCCGGATCTCAGTCGGTGAGTAGCCGATCTTGTCCACCACAGCCTGGATTTTCATCCTCATCTTGGCTCGTTCGGTGGACTCAATCCAGTCGAGCTTTTCAATGCCGCTGACGAACTCAGACTGGAGAGTTTTGTACAGACTGTCCACCTGCGAAAGGGTTTTGTTAGAGTCAGCACTCGGAATGACTGCTTGGAGGCTGCTGGCCCCGAGGCTCATGGGCAAATCTGATTTCACATTCTAGAGGAAGAGAGATGAAAAGAGGGAGAGAGGCGAAGAGACGGAGAGAGAGAGAGAGAGAGAGAGAGAGAGAGAGAGAGAGAGAGAGAGAGACGGAGAGGGAGAGAGACGGAGAGGGAGAGAGATGAAGAGAAAAGGAGAGAGGCGGAGAGACGGAGAGGGAGAGAGAGGGAGAGAGGCGGAGAGGGAGAGAGATGAAGAGAAAAGGAGAGGGAGAGAGAGGGAGAGAGATGGAGAGAGATGGAGAGGGAGAGAGAGGGAGAGAGATGGAGAGGGAAAGAGAGGGAGAGAGGCGGAGAGGGAGAGAGAGGGAGAGAGAGGGAGAGAGAGGGAGAGAGATGGAGAGGGAGAGAGGCGGAGAGACGAAGAGGCAGAGAGAGGGAGAGAGGGGAGCAGGGCAGAGGTCAACTGCCAAATCGGAGGTGCTCCTTAGGCCCGAGCTCAACCGGGTACAAGTGCAGCCGGTGCAGGATTCATATCCGATATTTATCGCAATAAGAAATTTACTCTTACGCATGAAACATTTGACAAAACCGAAGTTTGCTAAATTATAACCAGTTTCGTACTAATTGGAGCTCATTACTTCCCATCAGAGGGAAAGGGGAGATATACCGGTCGAAGAATTATAATCAGAGATCAGAGAGAGCCTGGGGCGAGCTGTACAGAACAAACACAAGTCCCGACCCACAGCCTGCTTGCTGGAGTCCACCAGGTGGTCCGCAACGAAGAGACTGTTGAGCCCCAGCAACATGAAGGTCTTGGTGCGGTCCAAGCAGTAGTCCAGCCTGCTCTGGTAGATGTAGCTGCTGCTGGACAGGCTGGACTCAAACTCGCGCTTGGCGTGAACGTAGGCGCTCGACAGGTCACCGCTGTAATTGCGGATCACCTGCCAATTCAGGTAGTTGGACAGCCTCCTGTGCGGGGGAGCATGGGTGTGGCATTAGCTGACGGTGACAGGTAAATCCTGTGTCTGTAGCGGGTAAATACTGTGTCTGTAGCGGGTAAATCCTGCGTCTGTAGCGGGTAAATACTGTGTCTGTAGCGGGTAAATCCTGTGTCTGTAGCGGGTAAATCCTGTGTCTGTAGCGGGTAAATCCTGTGTCTGTAGCGGGTAAATCCTGTGTCTGTAGCGGGTAAATCCTGTGTCTGTAGCGGGTAAATCCTGTGTCTGTAGCGGGTAAATCCTGTGTCTGTAGCGGGTAAATCCTGTGTCTGTAGCGGGTAAATCCTGTGTCTGTAGCGGGTAAATCCTGTGTCTGTAGCGGGTAAATAAGTTTATAGCTCATAAAACGTGACTCCTGCCTCTAACAAGAGGGACTCCCTGTCTGGCAATGAGAACTCGGTCTCAACGGGAATCCACCTGCCTGTTATAATCGACTGGGTGCAGCAACCTGATGGTCTCCCCAACGTAGGTCATCGCCCGCGTCAGGTAGTCAGCCGTCTGCACTGCCACCCTGGTGGAGCCCTGCACCCCGGACTCGAGGGTGCCGCTGAACAGCGCAGACCACCTGATTGGCTGGTAGCTCGAGTCCATCTCAGTCAGGCTGATTTGGTTGCCAGGGGCCAGCGGCGGCTTGTCGGGGTCCGGTCCAACGGCGTTCCTGCTGAACTGTTGGTATTGACAGTGGGACGGTGCTTTGGTAATTGGGAGAATTCTCCCCAACCATATTTCCCTGCTAGGTGAATTCTTCCACAGAGCTCACATTGGCGAGGGCCGTCTCGATCTCCATGACGTCGAGCACGAAGTTCTCGATGCGCGCCGTGACGCCGTTCGGATTATCGACCGTGCCGGGCTCGGCGTCGGCAACCAGGAGTTTCGCTGTTGCTCTCATGTACTCCTTGTAGGACTCGCGCTGCCTGTGATACTGGAAATAAAGTACTCTCTGACCCCGTGTACTCTCTGACCCTGTGTACTCTCTGACCCTGTGTACTCTCTGACCCTGTGTACTCTCTGACCCTGTGTACTCTCTGACCCTGTGTACTCTCTGACCCTGTGTACTCTCTGACCCTGTGTACTCTCTGACCCTGTGTACTCTCTGACCCTGTGTACTCTCTGACCCTGTGTACTCTCTGACCCTGTGTACTCTCTGACCCTGTGTACTCTCTGACCCCGTGTACTCTCTTACATCCCAAGTGATCTCTGCCCCACATGTACAGCCATTTCCCTGTGTCCTTTCTTCAGTCGCGCACCAGTGCACAGACAGCTGCATCCAGTACTCACAAAGTCGAACAGGTACATGGCAGGTAGCATGCCGATCCCGCCGTTGTAAATCTGGAAATAAGGGCGAAATAAGCTGACTTGCCGCACTCAGAGCAGAGCACCTGAGCTTCAGGACCTGAGCTTCAGGACAGGCAACACCCTCACCGAAATCGTGTACCGGCCTCCGTCAAGCGGGTTCGGCTCCACCCGGTACTCGAAGAAGGCCGAAGCTCCGTAGGTTTTCACGGCGGAGAGCAGCTCGCGGTCCAGGTCGAACTGGCCGACCACCGAGCCGTTGATCACGTAGAACTGACGCCGCAGCAGGTCGGCGAACAGGGCGCCGCGCACCCGTTCGATTCGAAAGTCGTCAATGCAGGTGCCGAAAATTGTTTTCAACTTTCGTTCGTATGAGTCCGCCGAGTTGCGAACGATCGGCGAACGGAGGGCGGCCTCGAGCTTGTCGGCGTTCTGCCTGATCAGCTCGCCGCTGACCGTCCGCTCGCGGTAAGCCGGGTTTATCGGCATCACCTGCTCGGCAGCGCCGCAGGCGAAAGCGTAGAAATTATCGCATGGGCTGGCCGAGCGGTTGAGGAAACTCACCTGGGGAGAAATGGTGGCTTGAAGTTTAGAAGTACAGGGAAACTGCGAGCTGTGATTCCAACCGAGGGAATCGGTGGGGAATCGGTGGAGAATCGGTGGGGAATCGGTGGGGAATCGGTGGGGAATCGGTGGGTAATCGGTGGGGAATCGGTGGGGAATCGGTGGGTAATCGGTGGGGAATCGGTGGGTAATCGGTGGGGAATCGGTGGGGAATCGGTGGGTAATCGGTGGGTAATCGGTGGGTAATCGGTGGGTAATCGGTGGGGAATCGGTGGGTAATCGGTGGGTAATCGGTGGGGAATCGGTGGGGAATCGGTGGGGAATCGGTGGGTAATCGGTGGGTAATCGGTGGGGAATTGGTGGGGAATCGGTGGGGAATCGGTGGGGAATCGATGGGGAATCGGTGGGGAATCGGTGGGGAATCTGACTGCAGTGGTCCCTCACCAGGTAGCCGGAGCGGTACAGGCAGGCCTCACTCTGGCACGCAGTCTCGACCCCACCACCGCCGCCAGCACCGCCGCCGTGGGTGGCAGCCAGGGCGATGACCACAACCAGCAGCAAAACGACAATGCCAGCCAGGATGTTCTCAGCGATGGAGTGCCTGGCCGGGTTGAGCTGCTGCCGGACCCGCTCCCAGATCCTGGCGGTGACTGAGCTGGTCTCGGGCTCCGCGTACATCTCCATGTTGATGGACTCTGGATCGGCAGCCATTGGAGCAACTGTTTGGGGGCCAAGAGAGACAGGAGTTTGAGTTGAGCTCGGCGACAGTGCCTGCTGGATCAAAGTGTGCTTTAGAACAGAGCAGAGCTGAGCACTTTTATTCTCCGCGCTCCTTTGAGTCGCTATCGCTCAGAGCTCAGATAAGGCGCCAGTGGCAGCAGCTCAATTGTTTCGATTGAGAGCAGGCGGCACACCAGCTGAGCACCTTCATGTCAGGCTTTTTTCATTTTCTAAGCAGAGTTTCCCTTGAGCAGTAAAGTTTTTGATAATGAAAAAATGTTATGGGTCGAGCAGCAGCTTATCTTTTTCTTAACGAAACTGGGCAGAAAGGCGAGAGTCAAAGTGAAAGCTCAGGCTAATTCTTTCTGATTTCAGATATTTTATTTTTCTATACGTTTCAGCTCGCATATTGATTTGAATAGTCTGTATTCTTTGTGTAAATTATTTCAAAGATTACATCTGGCTAGCAATCCATGTAAAATACGGATCCAGATGCCAGTCTTAGTGCACCCCGGCTTCGACACTGGAATGCAATGCTTATCGAACGGGACTCTATGGTCGCAACCAAACGATTGCATTTACAATGGAGCTGATGGATCCGCTGTTCCAAGTTGGCAATCATCAAAAACTTAATTCAGAGCGGTCGAAAAAGAATCAAAAAATAATATTATCGGAGACATGCACGGGTTCGGATATTTACTTGTCATGCTGGGGTCTCTGTCCATTGTGCTGCAGCTTCTGGCCGCATTTGGCTCCGCCGTCGATTTAGCGACGACTAAGAATCAGCAGAGCGGCGCCAGCGAAAATAGCCAAGAGGAGCTTGAGACTCAGGCCAATGCGGCCCAGCTGCAGGCGATGGAAGCCAACCCGGATCCCTACAAGCACCATGCTGTGCACTTGTGCAACACTAACTTGGACTGTCTGGCTATGCACGGCGGCTGCAGCCACGACCAGTACATTGGGGACAGCGAGGCCAAGTGAGTGCTGGGCTGGATATTTTTATTGCTTGTGTTTGAGACCCCCCGCACACACGAACACAGCGGGGGAGGAGGGTGGAGGTTAGCCAGACCCCAGGCACACGAGAACACACCGGGGAAAGTAGGGGTGGGGGTTAATAAGGCCCCAGGCACACAAGAACACAGCGGGGGAGGAGGGTGGAGGTTAGCCAGACCCCAGGCACACGAGAACACAGCGGGGAAAGGAGGGGTGGGGGTTAATAAGGCCCCAGGCACACGAGAACACAGCGGGGAAATAGGGGTGGAGGTTAATAAGGCCCCAGGCACACAAGAACACAGCGGGAGAGGAGGGGTGGAGGTTAGCCAGACCCCAGGCACACGAGAACACAGCGGGGAAAGGAGGGGTGGGGGTAAATAAGGCCCCAGGCACACACGAACACAGCGGGGGAGGAGGGTGGAGTTTAGCCAGACCCCAGGCACACGAGAACACAGCGGGGAAAGGAGGGGTGGAGGTTAATAAGGCCCCAGGCACACAAGAACACAGCGGGAGAGGAGGGGTGGAGGTTAATAAGGCCCCAGGCACACAAGAACACAGCGGGAGAGGAGGGGTGGAGGTTAATAAGGCCCCAGGCACACAAGAACACAGCGGGAGAGGAGGGGTGGAGGTTAATAAGGCCCCAGGCACACAAGAACACAGCGGGAGAGGAGGGGTGGGGGTTAATAAGGCCACAGGCACACAAGAACACAGCGGGAGAGGAGGGGTGGGGGTTAATAAGGCCACAGGCACACAAGAACACAGCGGGAGAGGAGGGGTGGGGGTTAATAAGGCCCCAGGCACACAAGAACACAGCGGGAGAGGAGGGGTGGGGGTTAATACGGCGCGACGGCGAGATGATCCCAGTAGAGCTTGTCACACTGGTCGAGCTCTGCTCCACCAGAAACTATGAGCTGCTCGTGGCAGGTGACATCAATGCCCACCACACCCACTGGGGCAGTTCTGATATAAACCAGAGAGGTGAAGACTTCCTGGCTTATATTGCTACTACAACCCTTGAGTTCTGTAACTCGGGTAGTACCCCTACCTTCAATAACGGACGCCGATCGGAGGTGCTGGATGCCACCCTCGCCACGCCCAGGCTCTTCCAGAGCACTAGGGAATGGCGGGTGCTTCCTGAGGCGTCCCTCTCCGATCACAAGTTCATCTCTTTCACGCTGGCCAGCGCCCGTAACGCAGGCCAGCTTTACTGGAAACGGAATGCTAGGAATACCGACTGGACCGCCTTCAGGCTTGCCCTGGAGGAGACCTATCGTTGCACTAGCGCTCCAGTCTCCATCAACACCTGCGAAGAAGCAGATGAATTTGCGGCCGCACTTACGGACTCGCTCACTGCTGCCTTCGAAGCCTCATGCCCACTAAAGGCATATAAAGGCAAACAGTCGGCCCCATGGTGGAACCCGCAGCTTGGCGACCTCCGTCGCAGAGCCAAAAGGCTTCACCGCAGGGCCCAAAAAACTAAAAACCCGGCCGACCAAACCGCCTACCTGAACTCTATCCACGAGTTCAAGAGGCAGGTTAGGAACGCCAAAACCAACAAGTGGCGCGAATACTGTGAGGAACTTGAGGGCTCCCGCCCCACCTCCAGAATCGTTAAAGCCCTCACCCTGGACAAAATGTCCAAACTCTCCTCAGTCAAGAGAGCCGACGGCTCGCTCACTGAGAACCCAGGAGAAACACTGGAAGCGATGCTAACAGCGTTTTTCCCGAACGAGCCAGCTAGGCCCGGCCCCCCTGACCACTCAGTGGGCGGACACGTACTGGCTGACTCAATCATCACGGAGGACCGCGTTACTAAAGCTGTCTCCTCCTTCAAACCCTTCAAATCCCCAGGACCGGACGGCGTTGTGCCAGCCTTCCTGCGGGAGGCGGTGAAATGCACCGGTTTCCTGCGGAACCTTTGCCGGCTTCTGAAAGCCTGCATTGTGCTCGGCTTTGTTCCGAAATCCTGGACCGAGGCCAAGGTGGTCTTTATCCCCAAGCCTGGCCGACCGGACTACCGGTCCATTAAATCCTTCAGACCAATTAGCCTCACCTCCTCATTGGTGAAGCTGTTAGAGAGACTGGTGCTCTGGCGCCTCCTCTCTGTGGAACTGAAGAACAAGCCGCTCAGTGAGAACCAGCATGCCTTTCGGGCAGGCAGGTCCACGGAGAGCGCGCTTCACGTTCTGGTTGACATGCTGGAGAAAGCCGTTCTTGGTAATGGCTACGCTCTCGCTGTCTTCCTCGACATTGTTGGAGCCTTCGATAATGTCCTCTTTGAGGCCTTTGACAGAGCTCTACGTGCTAGAGGAACCCACTCGCACCTCACCCGGTGGATCATGTATATGATCAGCCACCGTACTGCCACCGCACACCTGTTGGGCCACCAACGGACGGTAACCGTCTGCAAAGGCAGCCCCCAGGGCGGTGTCCTCTCTCCAGTTCTCTGGAACATGGTCATCGATGAGCTCCTCCAGGACAGCCATCTTGACCCCATCCTCAAGGTCGGTTACGCCGATGATGTCACAGCCGTGGCATCCGGACCGTCACCTGAAACCCTTAGAGATCTTTTGCAAAACTTCATTCGCTCTGCTGAACGTTGGGCGGACAGGTGCGGCCTCAGGCTCTCCGAGACCAAAACTGTCGCGATCATGTTCACCAGCAGGGTAAACTGGCGTATCCGCCCACTAAAGCTTTACGGGGTGGAAATTCCATCCTGCAAGCAAACCAAGTGTCTCGGCGTTACGCTGGACCACCGGCTGAGCTGGTCCACCCACGTCCAGGCCAAAACCAAAAAAGCCCTCGCGATTCTTGCGCAGCTGCGCAGAGCCGTCGGCACCACCTGGGGCCTCACCCCAAAGCGTCTCTGGTGGATCTATACCGCAATGGTCCGACCGGCCGTTACATACGCCGGCCTGGTCTGGACCAGCGCCTTGCAGATTAAAACCTGCCACGAAGCCCTCAAAAAGGTGCAGGGACGTGCGTGCCGCATGATCCTGAATGCCCCGCTCTCTGCTCCCTTTGACGGCCTCAACGCCTTTCTCTGCCTCCCGCCTCTGGACATCTTTGTCCGTCGCGAGGCTGCTAAAACCACCCGCCGGCTCATCGAGGCTGGTGTTAGCTTCAAGCCACAAAGAGCGATGGCGAAGCGCAAGCTCCTGCCGCACTCTGACCTGTGCCTTAAAGTTCTGGAGGAGAGTGGGAGTGCGGCTGTCCTTTCGGACGCTGAACCGCGCTCCCTCAACCTCTACCAACGCTTCAAGGTCACGATCCCCTCCAGGGAGAACGCCAACGACAGCTGGGCCCCTCAGGAGGTTCACTGCTTCACTGACGGATCCTCCAAAGACGGTTTATCCGGCTTTGGAGTCTGCATCCTTATCAACGGCCGCGTGATTGCTACTCACGCCCAACACACTGGCAGACTCTCCAGCGTCTTCCAGAATGAAGTCCTTGCCATCAGCTCCTGTGCAGCTGAGCTCCACCGCAAGGACTTCAAGGACAGAAGAATCTTCTTCCACTCTGACAGCCAGGCCGCTTTACAGGCCCTGTGTCACACCACTACGAACTCCCGAACAGTCCGCGACTGTATCGGGCAGCTCAACAAGCTGGCTCGGAGGAACACCGTCCGGCTCACGTGGATCCCAGGACACGCCGGCTTCAAAGGTAACGAGCTCGCCGACTCCCTCGCTAAGGCGGGCTGTTCCGGCTCGCCCCTTGGCCCCGTGCCCCTGGCCCCCATCCCCGCCACAGTCATTAATCGTCAGATTAACGACTGGGCGGACATCCTGCACTTGCGCAGATGGGATGGTATCTCCAACTGCCGCCAATCTCGTGCGGCAGTGCCCAATCCGTCCCTCAAGCTGCGGAGAATCCTTTTGAATCAAAATCGAAAAGATATCCGCGCTCTCACTATGACCTTCACAGGTCACGGTTGCTTTGCCAGGCACTGCTTCCTCCGATGTGTTCGCCGGAGTGAACTCTGCCCCTTCTGCAGCCTCGAGAATGAAGATGCCATGCACTTCGTCTGCTACTGCCCGGCCTTCAACCGAGACCGGCTCAACCACCTCGGGCCCAACCCGTCCCTGGACGACGTTTGCCGGCCCGAGAACATCCCACGGCTCATCCGGTTCCTCCGGGCCACCAAGCGAGCCTCCGTCTTCCCCACCGAAGACAACGCTGCAGACAGGACCGGCAGACCTCCCTGACCGGCCCCGCGCCCTAGCCTATGCGGGTCTTTCAGGGATTAGCGGAATGGGCGACGCTCGCCTCCCCGCTGCGTCTTCGGACCGCCCTGCAGCTAAGTCAAGTAAGTCAAGGGGGTTAATAAGGCCCCAGGCACACAAGAACACAGCGGGAGAGGAGGGGTGGGGGTTAATAAGGCCCCAGGCACACAAGAACACAGTGGCAGTGGGAAACAAGAAACCGCGCTATTAATGCAAAGCTTCCAAAGAACCCCGCTCTTACCACCCTGGCAGGCAGGATACGGAGCTGCTGCCCAAGTGCTACCAGCCGCACGGTCTATCAACCCGAGGAGTTTGCCTGTGCACCGAGTGCTCCAACGACCTGCACTGCCACCGCCAGTCCCGCTGTCCGCACTCGCTGACAGGCCAGTGCGTCAGCGAGCATTCAGTGAAGACCTGCCGCTGCGGGCAATTCCGCCATGACTACAGCAAGATGGGAGATAGCGGCAGCAGAGAGCGATCCAGTGTTGACTGGAACTCCCTGTTGGACTATTTGATCTGTCGCAACATTTTGCTGCGCAGGTTGCTGTCTGATTCCGTGCAGTGTAGCTGAATGTGTTAGTAAATTTATAATGAAGATTGCTAAACTCACTCATTTTCAAAGTTCTAATATACATGAAATTTGACGAAGGGACATTTTTATGGCTTTTTTAATTTATCCGCCTAACAGAGAGCATGCGGAGCTTTTTTCAACATTATAACAACCAAGGAAGAGACAGAAAGCTAATTCTGGAGACCAACCATTCTACTCTGCACTCCAGTAGTCTGCAGCGCTTTTGTGACTATAATTCAAGGAAGGAGTAGACTGAATGAGAAAGGATTCGAATGGATGAGATCTAGAAGGGAGTAGAATGGATGAGAAGAGATCAGAATGGATGAGAAGAGATCAGAATGGATGAGAATGGAGTAGAATGGATTAAAAGAGATCAGAATGGATGAGAAGGGAGTAGAATGGATTAGAAGAGATCAGAATGGATGAGAAGGGAGTAGAATGGATTTGAATGAGTAGACTGGATGTGAATTGAGTAGACTGGATGTGAATTGAGTAGAATGGATTTTCATGGAGTAGACTGGATGTGAATTGAGTAGAATGGATTTTCATGGAGTAGACTGGATGTGAATGGAGTAGACTGGTTTTGAATGGAGTAAACTGGATGTGAATGCAGTAGACTGGTTGTGAATGGAGTAGACTGGATGTGAATGGAGTAGACTGGTTGTGAATGGAGTAGACTGGATGTGAATGGAGTAGACTGGTTGTGAATGGAGTAGACTGGATGTGAATGGAGTAGACTGGATGTGAATGGAGTAGAATGGATGAAAAGGGAGTAGAAAGTCTGAATGTCCCAAATGATTTTTTAGCTGTCATAACGCAAGCACTGCTTTCATTCAGTGTAGAATAGGTACAGAGGATAAGCACACATCGCCGCGGTGTTTGATTTGTATTGTATTTACCATAACACAGCTTACACAAATAAAATAGTAAATGAACACTGCTTGGGTCACCAGAAGCAGCCGGTGCAGCAATACTTCTTGCTGGCCGGCTCCAGATGGCAGGGCTGGCTCCAGCCGTCAGGGCAGGCGGTCTCGCAGTCCTCCATTGTCGGCCTGCAGACCTGCGTGTAGATGCAGGAGAAGGTCAGCCTGCTGGGCTGCTTTGACTTTTCTTGCTGCTGCTTCTGCTGGTCAGCGGAAGAGACCAGGCTGCCAATGACAAACAGATAGGCCATAATTCTGCACATTTCCATGCTGATGAGAATTCTGCCCCAGAGCTGAGGGATATTCTATAGGTGTTGGCGTATAGACCGTTTTTGAAACTTTGCCATAGATGATTCTCGGCAGGACGGACGGGTGCCCAGGGTGAGAGCAAAACACTCAGGTGTTCCTAAGACTATGTATCAGTATATACCGTTTATTCACAGATTGTTTTCCTTGAGATTGCCTTGAGATTGCCTTTATATTGCCTTTATATTGCCTTGAGATTGCCTTTATATTGCCTTTATATTGCCTTGAGATTGCCTTGAGATTGCCTTTAAATTGCTTTGAGATTGCCTTGAGATTGCCTTGAGATTGTCTTAAGATTGCCAGGGCGTCTTGAGGTTGTGTGTCTGGACTTCTTGAGGTTGTGTGTCTGGACTTCTTGAGGTTGTGTGTCTGGACTTCTTGAGGTTGTGTGTCTGGACTTCTTGAGGTTGTGTGTCTGGACTTCTTGAGGTTGTGTGCCTGGACTTCTTGAGGTTGTGTGCCTGGACTTCTTGAGGTTGTGTGCCTGGACTTCTTGAGGTTGTGTGCCTGGATGTCTTGAGGTTGTGTGCCTGGGCGTCTTGAGGTTGTGTGCCAGGATGTCTTGAGGTTGTGTGTCTGGACTTCTTGAGGTTGTGTGCCTGGACGTCTTGAGGTTGTGTGTCTGGACTTCTTGAGGTTGTGTGTCTGGACTTCTTGAGGTTGTGTGCCTGGACTTCTTGAGGTTGTGTGCCAGGATGTCTTGAGGTTGTGTGTCTGGACTTCTTGAGGTTGTGTGTCTGGACTTCTTGAGGTTGTGTGCCTGGACTTCTTGAGGTTGTGTGCCTGGACTTCTTGAGGTTGTGTGCCAGGATGTCTTGAGGTTGTGTGCCTGGGCGTCTTGAGGTTGTGTGCCAGGATGTCTTGAGGTTGTGTGTCTGGACTTCTTGAGGTTGTGTGTCTGGACGTCTTGAGGTTGTGTGTCTGGGCGTCTTGAGGTTGTGTGCCAGGATGTCTTGAGGTTGTGTGTCTGGACTTCTTGAGGTTGTGTGCCTGGACTTCTTGAGGTTGTGTGCCTGGACTTCTTGAGGTTGTGTGCCAGGATGTCTTGAGGTTGTGTGCCTGGGCGTCTTGAGGTTGTGTGCCAGGATGTCTTGAGGTTGTGTGTCTGGACTTCTTGAGGTTGTGTGTCTGGACGTCTTGAGGTTGTGTGTCTGGGCGTCTTGAGGTTGTGTGCCAGGATGTCTTGAGGTTGTGTGTCTGGACTTCTTGAGGTTGTGTGCCTGGACGTCTTGAGGTTGTGTGCCAGGATGTCTTGAGGTTGTGTGTCTGGACTTCTTGAGGTTGTGTGCCTGGACTTCTTGAGGTTGTGTGCCAGGACGTCTTGAGGTTGTGTGCCAGGATGTCTTGAGGTTGTGTGCCAGGATGTCTTGAGGTTGTGTGCCAGGATGTCTTGAGGTTGTGTGCCAGGATGTCTTGTGGTTGTGTGCCTGGGTGTCTTGTGGTTGTGTGCCTGGGCGTCTTATGCCTTTCATCCGTCCGTGTGTCTTGAGGTTGTGTGTCTTTGTGATTTAAAGTTGCGTTCTCGAGTATCTGGAGACATTGTGTCTCGTGTCCTGAGGTTGGAGATTGATGGGGTTCCAAAATATTCCTTCTCTCGTAAGACAGTTTCGGCGTTGCTTCGGTTTTGAGAAATTATGAGTATTTTTCCTATATTTTTTGCGCTCCAGGTGAATAATAAAAAATATCCCAAGGCGAGAGACGGTGCCCATCAATTAAACAAATTGGCATCGCTCGGCCCAATCAATAACAGCCAAGCAACTAATGCCAATTAATTATTAAAGAGAGCTGCAGCCCCCCTCATTCCACGGCTCATTGTTGTCCAGTTTGGGAAAAACTCAACTCAGCTTTGGCAGAAATAATTGGTTTTTCAGCAGCTGGAAAAGCTGGAAAAGTCTCTGAAAGCAAATCTGCTGGCTGCCTCTCAGTTCTATAATATTTATAAATAAATATAATAAATGTATAAATGTATAAATATAATAAATATTTATATATATTTATAACAACATAATGCTTTATTAGAATGCATACTTTTAGCTCGTACTTATTATGAAATACGAGGCAGCGACGAAAAGTTTTAAGGAACAGCGCTTCTGGATTGGAAATTCTACGAGTTATGGATTTGTTTTTTCAATAGTCCAAACACAAACATCCAGAAGCAAAAGGACTGCGAGCACCCCGACGGAACGCCTTCGGAGACATTGTCCCCCTACCACAACCAGAGCTGAGGCAACTCTGCCCAGGGGCCCGTGCTATAGAATACTCTTAACTCCTAAATCCTTAAGAGTGTCCTAACTCCTAGCTCCTAGCTGGCTTTTCTGTGCTATAGAATCAATAGTAAATTTTAAGAGCTAGGAGGCTCCTTAAGGACGCTACGAGACTCCTGGGTGAATTTAGGAGAACTCATTGAGGTCCGTGGCATGCTATAGAATTCAATCCTTAAGGACCGTAAAGTTAGGATTGTGATATAGCACACAATTCTCTATCATCCTGAAACGATTGCGCAACACTCCTCCTAACTCCTAACTCCTGATTCTATAGCACGGGTCCCTGCCCATTCCGTTGACCCCTGAGCACATACAAGCGCAGACATACGCACAGGCACACACTGCCACAGGAGTGGCGCTAATTTTATTTATCGTTAGGCATGTACGCTTTACTGTGCATTGGGGGTTGGCCTTCAAGGGCGTTGATTGCGCGAACAGAGCCAAACCGGCCTGGGCCGCTGGTACATCAAAGTGCCGCGCTAGACCACTGGGCTACGCCCCCCCCACACCAATACTTTGCGCACGAATATGCACTCATACACACGCTCACGCAGGGTGTACAGCGGCCCTGGCTTTCTAATCGTCAGCATGTACGGCATGTACACTCTCTGGTGTGGGGGCTGGCTCTCATGGGTGTGAATCGCCATGTACACTCTCTGGTGTGGGGGCTGGCTCTCATGGGTGTGAATCGCCATGTACACTCTCTGGTGTGGGGGCTGGCTCTCATGGGTGTGAATCGCCATGTACACTCTCTGATGTGGGAGCTGGCTCTCACGGGTGTGAATTGCCATGTACACTCTCTGGTGTGGGGGCTGGCTCTCATGGGTGTGAATCGCCATGTACACTCTCTGGTGTGGGGGCTGGCTCTCATGGGTGTGAATCGCCATGTACACTCTCTGGTGTGGGGGCTGGCTCTCATGGGTGTGAATCGCACGACAACGCCCCAACCAATTTTCGTGCGCAAGCTCCAAATGAATGCGGCATGCACGGATTCAACCGTGGCGCAAGAGTCAGACAATTTTAACCATGAGCTGCTTTGACATCCTTAGCAGCAAAATTTTGACGGAATAAACGCTGGAAGCCAAACACGGTTGACTGACTGGATTGTGTAGCTGAATATGAATCAATATTTGCTAAACTGTCTCTCTAGCAGAACAATGGAGCGAATTCGTGAAAGCTGTGGAGTTTTACCAAGCTCTCAAAGCAAGCTTTGTGTGTCCCGTCAAGGTTGGGTGCACGGGGGGCTGCTGCTGACGTTGCAGGCTCCCTAACGGCGAGGACAATAGAGGACTTATCGTTTTGTCGATGACCTGCCGGCTGTCGCTGATGACGACGCAATGCTGCTCGTCAGAGGTGACTGACGGCATACTTTTATTGCTGCTGTCAAGCCATGGAAAGCATGCGGAAGACATCCTAACCTTCACCCACGATAAATAAGAAGAAATTTCGCAAACTTCGCACTCTAGTGTTCGGATCGAGCGTTTTGAACAGAGGCCATAATACTGTCAGTAGTGCTTACATATATTTACTGTAGAGTAATAATAAGCTTTCAACTACGAGCTCTACAGTACGCGAGCATTTACACAGCAAAACGTACATTTAAATGTAACGTCTGCATTTCCTGTTTCGGTTCAAGATTGTAATATAATTTATCTGTTCGAGGGGATAAATACAAATTCAGGTAACTTATTGCACTGAAATACTTTACTGAATTTTTTAACTAAAATTAAGTAACATAGTTCACGCAATAAGGCAAAGCATTCTAATTACTTTCGGCGTGAACGCCTCCTCAGGGTTGGAGCTCCGGGACTTCGCCTGCGGCACAGCCACATGGCCGAGCCAAGCATGCTGCCCAGCTGGCTCACGGTGCGGTCCAGCCTGGCCGTGATAGACCGCAGCTGCCATTGCGTTGGCTGAGCTTCGAGCTTCAAGTTCAGATTACTCTGGTTGCGCGCCGGGCCCCGAGTGGCTTCTGGCTTCGCCGGCACCGGCTGCGAGGTCGGCCTTCGGCCTCGGTCTGAACGGTCCGATCGAGACTTTCTGCGGCTTGCGCTTTCGCCCCCGTTGTGGTCGGCGCTGAAGCTGCTGCAGCCGTCGCAATCTCGCTCCGACAGGTTCTTCTTGATGGCATCGATGCGGCTCTTCAAGCTGCTGAGAGTTGTCAATAGAACGGCATTCGAGCTGCCAACCTTCCGCGCTTGAGACCGATCTTCGGTACAGAGCACTCTCTGAAACACGATGTCCTCTCTGATCTTACTCGCTTTGTTTTTCTTATCTGAGTTGCTGCTCAGTTCCGGGACATCACTGTCGATAGTCGCGCTGCTGTCACTTCTGCTGTACGGAGACGACATGCTGTTGACGTTCTGCTCGACGAACTGCTGGTAGTTTTTCTTCAATAATATTAGGTCGACGTCAATCAGCGGCTGTTCGTTCCCAGAAGCTTTGGCAGCCGTGTTGGCTTTGAACGGAGCTTGGGTCGCAGGTTTTGCTGACTCAACAGCTGATTTTGCTGCTAAAGCCTTTGGCGCACTCCCGACTTTGCCAACACAGACAGTGGACGCGAAGCACACCTGCCTGTCAGCCGCAGCTGCGCATGCAAAACTCCACTCCGACATCGAGTTACTGCGCATAGACGTTGCGTTTAGTTTTTGGTGCGGCCTCGTCTCGAATATCGTCGTCGGACTGCCGGATGGCGTCTGCATGTTGTGGCACTCTTGATGCAGCGGGATCGACAGGAACCTCTGCTCTCCGAAGCCTATTCGCCGGCTGTCACCGCAGCATCGCACTTCGCTGCTAGTTGTGTCCAACTGCATCTCGATGGCGCTCAATGAGCGACACCTACTGGATTTGCGAGCACAGTCTGGCTTAGCGGACCGGTCTTCCCGAGCCTTGTCCATATCGATGAGGGCTAGCAGAAGTCGGTGAATCTCCCAGAGCTGACGGATAATGGCCGAGCGAAACATGCCAAGCCGTTGGTGCGGCGGTCGGTGATTTTTGCCGTGAAGACACCGACGATCTCGCTCAGTCCAGGTGGATGTCATCACGGCTGCTGCAGCGTTGCTGGCGTTGTGGCTCCGATGTCGCCTACAGAGCAGACAGAAGCTCTGAATAGCAGTCAGGGCCTCCAGCTGCATGTCTGTTAGCCGGGAGAGTTTCCGGGCCCGCACGAGAGCACAGGCCGGTTCCGTGAGCCAGCAGTTGCAGCATTTGCCGTCTTTCTGGCTGGAGCTTTTGAGTGAGCTGCTTAGCAGTGTTCGACAGTCCGAGACACTGGCGAGCAGCCCAAGCAGCTGCTGCCACTGCGTCGCCATGCTTCAAGCAGCAGAGCTTTGCCCAAAGCAAAAACTTTCTCGTGGGGATTTTGTAAAACTGCAGATGCTATTATTTACAGCTGGGGTCTGCATTGCTCGAATGGAACCATTCCTGCAAAAATTTAGCTTTGCTCCTTACTACTGTGGCTTTAGCAGAGGCAAAAGCTGCAATGTGACCATAGAATACGGTCTTTCGTTACGCCAAGGCACTTTTAAGCAAAACAGGATGTTTGCTTAACTATGAATGCTATGGCTATGGAAACCCTTATTACCGACATGAATCTGAAGGCACAAAAAATTGGGTAACCTAACACCCAAATAACCAAGCACAACTTGACAGGAAAGAGGAAACCCTTTATATAAACGCGGATGCGCATTTTTAAAGCAACCGGAACACCTCAACCCAAGACAAAGGTGGACAAAAAGGATTGGGAAGAGAGAGGGTCAGAGTAGAAAAGGCACGATGACTCGAAGCATTCCAAAAAGGTCGATCTCCGCAGTCTGGCATTGAAGATCCCTCAGCCGGAGCAGTTTGTCTCTTCTCGGGAGATCCTCTGGTCAAGGTCGTTGGTGCCCTGCAGGACAGGCGCTGGTGCCGTTCGGATTCCCTTCATGGTGCTCCATGCTGCTGCTGGTGCTGCCTTCATCGCTCTGACAAGCGTGTGTGAGTTGGCTTGGTTCTGTGACAAACTGGCCTAGTCCAGTCTGGTCTGCAACTCTCGCTTGCAACCGCCATTAAGCAGAGCCATGGCCTAGTCCAGTCTGGTCTGCAACTCTCGCTTGCAACCGCCATTAAGCAGAGCCATGGCCTAGTCCAGTCTGGTCTGCAACTCTCGCTTGCAACCGCCATTAAGCAGAGCCATGGCCTAGTCCAGTCTGGTCTGCAACTCTCGCTTGCAACCGCCATTAAGCAGAGCCATGGCCTAGTCCAGTCTGGTCTGCAACTCTCGCTTGCAACCGCCATTAAGCAGAGCCATGGCCTAGTCCAGTCTGGTCTGCAACTCTCGCTTGCAACCGCCATTAAGCAGAGCCATGGCCTAGTCCAGTCTGGTCTGCAACTCTCGCTTGCAACCGCCATTAAGCAGAGCCATGCAGTTGTTGGTGTGGACGGTCGCAAATTCTCAAAGCTGTGCAGCCAGTGTAAATTAGCAGCATCAGCCATTACAGACTAGGCTGGTCAGGGCAGGTAGTCACGGACAGAGGAGTTAAAACCCCGGCCACGGAGGGGTGTAGGGCGCAGGGCAAAGGCGCTGTGTTAGGGTAGGTGTTTACAAACAGTCAGCACACACCGATCGGACACTAAAGCCTTAGTTGGGCACCGTAAAGCGTCACTCGAGCTCGCACATCACTCGCCCTGGGGTCTATATCAACGGCACTTCATTTGTTAAAATTTGTCGAATTGTCGAGGTACGAGTTGGGGGATGAAGTTACCAACGTGGAATTATGCAAGGAAAACAGCGAAAGAGCGTCCGGCATCAACAAAGTGAAGCCAACGCTCGTGAATACGCTCGCGAATACGCTCGTGAAGCCAACAGTTTGATATATTTTTACAATCAAGAGTTTGTAGAACTTTCAACGTTTATTTTGCAATTTCAAGCAAAACTTGTAAACGGAAACGTTAAACTAAGCTGTCAGGTCAGCTGTCATATCTCATCTTGAAGGATCTTTTACAAGCCGCTCGAAACCGGTGACAGGCCAAACCACATAATGCAGTGCAGATGGATGGCGATGTACAGAGGAACTATAGCCATCAGAGTGATTAGATAGACGTCTTCCTTAAGGACTGAAACGTGATCGCACACTGGCGCTTTAGATCTTTTCAGAACCTTGCATGCAAAGAGCCGAGAGGCCAACAATTAAGAGACAATATTTTTCCTTTTTAATTTTTTTATCTCAAAGACCTGCTCAGGCTGACGATAAAAAGAAAGTCATCGCAGGAAAAGCAGAAACTAAGCGTCGAATACTGAAAATGGGAAAGCCCAGCATGATTGCCAGAAACTCACACTTGTATCTCCAACCAGCGTAGTTTTTAAAATCCTCCTTCTGGATTTTCGCCCTGCTGTTGTTGATCCAGGACCGCAGGAACAAATAGGAGTGCACTGCAATTCAAGCGAGTGTTGTCTACTCATTGGTTACAAGGTTTGTCTGCGATTCGACTCACTGAAAACATGGAAATTTGCCTGTTACAAATGAAAAAGACAGTTGCTGTACTGCGCTCACTTTTGCTGTTGCACTGGACATCGCCGAAGCCCAGACGGGCAGGGCAGCGGTACACCCACAGGGTCAGCGGGTGCCAGTTTTTATTCAACAAAAGTTTTGCCGCGTCCAGCGACTTACTGCCGTGCAAATCCATAGGAATGCTTTTCTGAATCTGCTTGATCTCCTCGGCAGACGCAGAGAAGTCCATATTGATGTAGGAGCTTGTAGTTGGCAGTTCGTTGACCTCGGATCGGTTCATGAGCCGGGCGAATACATAGGTTGTGTCGCGAATCACAGAGGGAGATAAAAAGTTGGGGTTGGAGCAGTGCTGCTTAGCGTTTAGATCCACAAGCAGCTGCATGCCATTCGGCCTGCTTTCATAAACTTGGATAAGGTTTTGAAGTTTTTTCCATGATGCGCTGTCGACCTAAAGGTTCAACCATGATGACAAAATCATTATCTACGAGTCATTATCACAACTTTGCAGAAGTATGAAGCGGACTTTTTCTGACTGACAAAACGAGTAAAAATTATTTCTGAATACCAAAACACAATTGATAATTATTCATAAAATTCACTCACGAAACCCGTCAGAAGCGATCGTGAGTTGCTGAATCTAAGAGGTAAAATTTGAGTAAATCAATGACTTAAATTGATGGATGGCAATGGATGACGACTGACAGTCCTTTCAAAAATAAACAATATCTTAATTGATTTCGAACCTGAGAAACTGGACGCGCCCGTCGGAGCTTACGATGGCCTCGATGTAGCAGTAGCCCGACCTGTCTTTCCAGTCCTTCTTCAATGCGTCGGCGTGCAGGCGCATGCTGATGCGATCGACCATCAGGCTCTGAGCAGTCACTGACAGCAGTGAGTGAAACTTGGAGATAAAGCAGTCGCTTTTGTCAGACCCGTTGCAGTCGTAGAACGCATTGAGACAGTCTGGATTCTTTTTTTGACAGCACGCGAGAGGAACGAGGCTGATTAACGCCGCTACTGAAATCACGCGATACGTTCGATTTAGCATTTTTTCTAACGAACTGACGTAGACGTGTGTAAGATATCAGAATACTCATATCAGAATATTTGAGTTTTTTAAGAAGAAGACAGTTGATAAGAAGCAACTTCGTCTATGGACGTGGATTCTTGCTGTCTCTGTCGTACGAACTTGCTGTCACAGTAACCCCTGAGTGCCTATCGATCATTTTTTATTTTAAAAAAGCAAATGTCTACTTCTACATGTGTTCTGCAATACAAGTTATTCTCAAAGCCACTGTTTGTACTTGACTGATAATATATTGTCTTTGGTTGCACAAGCATTTTACCGCTAGCCTACTATCTGAATACTGATCTAGATAGCAATTTTAAACAAATGAAGTACGAGTTAGCATCACCTTTTCATTTTTCGGACAAATTGTTAGCATGAAATGATATTTACGACATGAAGCACAGACAGTCTAAATTTACGTCAGCTTGGTAAACAACTAAATTTTTATCTTTTTAATAAAATATATATGTACTTAATATATACTGGAGGATTGAGTTCCTGGTTTCCCTCGACCGAAAAGAGCATTCTTAATGTAGAAATTCAAGATTGCTTGACTTACCTGACTAACCGGGTGGCCCAAAGACGCAGCGGGGAGGCGAGCGTCGCTCATTCCGCTAATCCCTGAGAAACCCGCATAGGCTAGGGCGCTGGGCCAGTCAGGGAGGTCTGCCGAACCTGCCTGCAGCGCAGTCCTCGGTGGGGAGGACAGAGGCTCGTCTGGTGACCCGGAGGAACCGGATGAGTCGTGGGATGTTCTCGGGCCGGCAGGCGTCATCCAGGGACGGGTTGGGCCCGAGGTAGTGTAGTCGGTCTTATTGGAAGGCCGGTCAGTGGCATAGGAAGTTCTTGGGATCTTCGTTTTCAAGGTTGAAGGAGGGGCAGAGCAGAAACTACTCGGGACGGGAAACGACAGAACTTGGAGGCCGATTTTAGTCCTCGACAAGCATTACTTCGATAGTGAGTTGGTGTCTGTGGTAAAAACCTATCCAATTAATAGGCCTCCAAGTTTTGTCGTTTCCCGTCCCGAGTTTTGAATAGTCGCTGGGGGCAGAGTTCACTCCGGCTGTCACCCCGGAGGAAGCAGTGTCTGCGAAAACAACCGTGACCTGTGACGGTCACAGTGAGAACGCTATGATGTCTCTTCTATTCTGGTTTAGAAGAATTTTCCATAGCTTAGGGAACGGGTTTGGCACTGCCGCCCGGGATTGGCGACAGTTGAGAATGTCGTTCCATCTGCGTAGGGGCAGGGTATCCGTCTGTCAATAATGGCGAACTAAGGGGCCACGGGGCCGAGAATCCACTCACCTTGGCGAGGGAGTCAGCGAGCTCATTACCTCTGAAGCCGGCGTGTCCTGAGATCCTGGGTTTCTCTTTTTCTTTCACTGTTTCTAAATTTTAATTGCATTGGGAAAATGATTCGCAAGAATTTTCAACGAAATAGAAAGCAAACAGGACAATTCGGAGTCGACCCGAACAAAATCGAAGAGTGTCAGCGAATGATTAGAAATTCTATCCCATCTTCTGTCAGGAGCATCATATAGTGCTCACCAGAGAATTAGACCGTGAGCAGCTGCAGAATTAAATACTCACATCAGCGCTCCTACGGGACGGTTGACTTTCTAACTGGGCTGAATTTGCCCGCGGATCGAAGCGTAAAAGAGGGGTAAGAGGAGAAAAACCCCGAGAACTGAGCCTATGTTGGAGGCATTATTTATTAAGAAGCATTGCTCTTCAGTGCCAGCTGGGCTGAGAGCAGAGTGAACGTCTTGTAAAACAGAGAGATAAAGCCGCTGGGCCGCGCCACACACTGCTCGGTGCGTTGGAGTGCGGGTGTCCCTTGAGGGACTCTGGCATCTACCATGTTTGAAATTATGTGCGCTAGCTCGATGATGCGACTAAGAGGGCTTTTTCTTTTAAATATTAGTCATTTCCTTCTGACTGGCCAATGCTTGCAGGGAAAGCAAGCATTCAATTCCTATTCGATGCGTCTTTAATACATAGATGCACAGTAATGGCATTGGGTCTTGAAGTGTCTTCAATCCAGTATTTGATAGCATCGCAAAAATTCTTTTTAGTCTAAATCATGAATTTCTTATCCCCGAAAACCTCGTTATTCATACGTACCTTGTTATTAACAATGGTTCTTTCGCTTGGCTCCTCTGCAGTTCCGGCCGTCTACCAAATGCACCACTTCTACGACAGTTCGAGCCCCCGAGGCACCGAGCTTGTGTTGGAACGGCTGGTCAAAATTATCACTGCATCGCGTCGCAGCTGGAAGCTGACTCTGGCCACGCACTTTCTACCGCCAGGCTCCAGTCAGAAGCTCTCAGAGCTGCTATGCAACGCCTCCATGGCGGGCGGCACGGTCGCTCTGACATCCAGCGTGATGCCCGAATATGACACGATTATTGACAACTTTGCCCGCGTACATCGAATGCTGTACTTTACGTGGAACTACGAGAGACCGTCGCCGGTCGATGCCGGAGTCAACTTTCACTTTAACTTCCTACCGGACTTGTTTCCCGCTTTCACGCGCACAGTCGCTTTTCTTAACTGGACGAGATTCTCCTACCTGTATGCTACTCATGCAGGATTTCAGAGAGGCATTCGACTGGCTAGCGAGCTCCACCGGGTTCTGGGAGTTGCTGACGTTCAAGTAGACCTTCGACACGTTTCCCCATCGACTGAGCCTTCTAACCACAACACTCTGCGCTATCTCGATCTTCAACTGGTCCAGTTTCCGAGACGGCACATTGTTATTGATGTTGGCAGTGCGGTTAGCGCCAAGCTTATCTTGGAAGACTTGCTGGAGTTCGGCATGAACAGGGCTGAGTATCACTACGTCCTCTATTCGTTTGGCATGCGGGAAATGACGCTATCTCGATTCATTCACAGCGGAAGCAATATCACCGGCTTTGAGTTTCTGAATTATGGCTCTCACGATGCGAACTCTTTCGCAACGAAGCACATATTCACAATAGATCACGGCGCTCCAGAGAAGAACCCGCCTAACTATGAGATATTTGCTATGCATAATGCTGTGAAACTGATCGCTAGCGCGCTGGATAACCTTTGGCGTCTAGTGATACCAAACTCTCTTCGACTGCCCTGTCTCTATCGCGATAGTAAAAAAAATTCACACCCACTTCCTCTGGGTACATTTCGAGCTGGTCAGCGCTTGCAGAATTTTGTCAGTGATCGAGGCCCTCACTTTGTCGAATATGGGCACGTCGCTTTCGACAAAACAGGCATGCGAACCAACATGAGCATTCGCATCATGGATCTCATGGGACCAGTGGGCTCGCAGCCGATAGGCTACTGGTATAAGGGCCGCTTCAACATCACCGCCAGCAAGTACGTCGGTAGGTTTGGACAGCACAAGACTAACAAGTTCCCAAACGACACTGTCGTGAAGGTGGTTACCATAATTGGGGAGCCATTCGTCATGCACAAGATCCCGGGAAGCAATGCCACAAGTGGAAAGGCAAACTTTCAAGGCTTCTGCATCGACTTGGCGCACATGGTATTCGATAAACTGGGTGTTGACTGGGAGCTGCATCTAGTCAAGGATAAGAAGTTTGGAGCGAAAATTATTGACAACGAGACAAAACAGCCCGAGTGGAACGGAATGATGGGTAAGTGGTCGACGTTCTTTCCAGACTTTCCAAATTAACTTGCACCATACCAACTTTGTAAATCATGGTAAATTTTAAAGTAAAGATTTTTACGAAATAAACATTAAACATCTATCGAAAAAGGTAACGTACTGTCTCCTATTCACATCAAACTAAGTAGTTGTAGTATTTTTCTTTCCCAATTGTCTGCTGCTTGTATACCATTAACGCATTTACGCAACAAATATTTTTAGGCGAAGTAGTGCGAGGTGAGGCCGACGTCGCCATCGCATCGTTGACAATCACATCTGACCGCAGCGAGTTCGTGCTGTTCTCCGAACCGTTCATGAACTTCGGCCTCTCTGTCATCATTAAGAAGCCCCAGAAGACCAAGCCGGGAATGTTCAGCTTCACTCAACCGCTGGAGGACAATCTCTGGATTGCCATTCTGGCTGCCACCATTCTGCTGGCCGCCGTCATGACCTGCCTGGCCCGGATGAGCCCACTGGAGTGGCGCTACGACGACACGCTTGTAAACGGGGACGAGCAGCAGCGAATGCGCCGCGTGCGCCACAACTTCAGCCTGATGAACAGCATGTGGTTCAGCTTTGCTGCCTTCGTTCGACAGGGCGTCGACATCTCGCCGAGGTCGGCATCAACGCGAATGATGGGTTCGTTCTGGTGGGCGTTCTCCCTTATCATCATGGCGTACTACACCGCCAACTTGACCGCCTGTCTGACCATCGAGCGACTCATTGCGCCCATTAACGATGTAAAAGATCTGGCAGCCGATGGCAATCGAGTGAAATTCGGAACCTTAAATGCGGGTAAGACTTGGAGTAAAGCCATATCGATTTTTTTTATTCTGCTAATTACTCGAACTTTTCAACCGTAGGGTCTACTAAAGAATTCTTTCGAACGTCAGACGAGGCCACCTTCAAGAAGATGTACAGAATTATGGAAGCGGAAAAATCAGTATACACCGACACCATTGAGGAGGGCGTAGAGCGGGTGATGAAATCCGACGGCAGCTACGCTTTCATCCTGGAGTCGAAGGTCAACATCTACAAAAACAATCGGAAGCCCTGCGTTACCATGATGGTCGGGCAGGAGTTCAGTCTGAAGGGCTACGGCATCGCCATCAGTCCGGAGCGGCCTCACCTGCGGGAGAGAATCAACGAGGCCGTGCTGCAGCTGCGGGAGAGCCAGGACCTCGACCGCAAGTACAAAGAGTGGTGGATAGAGAAAGGCGAGTGTCCAGAGGATACAAGTACAAAGCTGCAGCCTCTGGCGCTAGGCAATATTCTTGGCGTGTTCTGCATCCTCCTAGTTGGCCTGGCGCTTGCAATGCTCACCGCGCTGATTGAGTTCTGCCTAAACCACGCCAGAGGCAGCGGCTCGCTGCCACCGATCTCAGGTGTCGTTGAGAAGCCACTCAACTCAGAGGAGCCAATTGTTTGTCAAGTGGAGTCCGAGTACATCATGCGGACGCGACAGCAGATGCTGCCGGAGGCCATGAGGCCCGCACCTGCTTCAGTTATAACGGCAAGGAAAAATAAAACTCTTGTTAGCATGCTTTGAGCTGTAAACGCATCACTGAGCTGCACGAGAACTTGATTGACATTTTCATTTTTTGTGACAGCAGTCGTTTTAAAACGATATTCTATATTTGCAATATCACTTTGGTAAAGCAAAAAGCTTCAGTCAGGCTTGATGCCTCAGTCTCCCACGAGGAAACCTCAATATGTTTTGGTGTTGTGGTAGCTTTCGTGAGCATTAAGAATCTCAACATATTTAGGTATTCGTAGGAACCTTTTATCGATTCTATTCTGCTAATTCAAATAACTTTCCATAATGTATGCTGCAAAAGTAAACAGGTATTTGCGGGAGGGTTTTGAGCACCCGGGCGCAACCCCTTCGCGAAATTGCTCCACAATTAGCTGTGAGACGCGCGGATGCTGTACGCAGGCACGCACTCACACACACGCTCACTCAGGGTGTACAGCGGCCCCGACTTTCGAATTCTGACTTTGTAACGGAGATTTGCCCTCGCGGGTGTGGATCGCGCGACAAGCTTTTTTGTCAATTTTTCGTGCACAGGCCCCAAATTAACGTAGCCGCGAACAGAATCGAACCAAGGACGCTTGTACAAACAGTCGGACACAGTCAGTACATTTCACATGTGCAAAATTCTACTGAGGTATTATACGCGCATGTCTACTACTTTTTGCTTCCATCAATTCTTGGAAGGAAGGTCCTTGGGCCGAAATGGTTTAGGGGCGAAATGACTGGTCACCATTGGGGCGTGTAGCTTAAACCCATTGTCAAGCCAAAATCAGTATCAATAAGCGTAACTTATGAGCAGCAGGACGTGCTTAATGTATTTATCTTTCTAAAAACCATCACCGTTTAAAATTAGAGATTTTTTTCAAACTTGGGAACTACAAGAGCACAAATCTGCGCAGCAGTAAGCGGTAGCACTGGGCAACTAAATAGGAAGGACGCTACTCTCGCAAATGAAGAAAATTTCGCTGGAGGCCGCAGGTTTTCGCCGCAAGATGCATTGGCGAGACTTGACGCAACAACTGAAATTTCTCCAGAAAGTTTGTCGATCACAGTACATACTCGGCAACATGTTGAAATTTCCACCTCAAAATCAGCGGTCAACAAGTGGCTGCCACTTGTAGATCCAACTCCAGCCATAACTGAACTGCAAAATGGTAAAATGGCTTCACAAGCGCTCGAGCGCCACTGGAACAAAACTAGGAAGCTCAGAGGGTGAAGTTGTGGAAATTCAGTGCTAGAAAACTAAAAACTTTCCATTTTGCAGCCAAAACCGGCGTCACGATTCGCGCGCGTGGCGTCCTTCTGTTTCAGCTGTCCGAGAAGCGGTACTCAAACGCATTTCGCGCTGGAAGCACCACATTCTTTACAGTCAAACTGTTTGATGGCAGCAGCTGTGCTGGCTTTATGACAATTACGAAATAGGAAATTTCTTGCTACATAATTAGGTCAGAGAGCAAAGTTTTAATATTGGATGCAACCAATTTCAGTTATTTCATAGTACGAGTATCGCGCATTTTAAAGATGAAAATATAAAAACACATCGGGAATAGTATTAGCATAATTTCCTTCATCAGTTACTAAGGTCCATAAGGTCACCTGCAAATTAAGCTATTAAGGCTCGTTCACACTGCCATCAAATTCTGCTGATTTGCACAGACAGACTTCCTTTAAAGTATTTTTAGAAAGGCTTGAAACGGAAGGTGCACACAAAATTTGATCAATATGATTCCAGACATCGCAAAGCTCTGATTCAAAATTGGCAGGGAATGAGAGAATCGATCACTTCTATATCGGGCAGTTGAGTTGTCGCATATGCAATAATGTCAGGCTTAAGCTCCATGCAGAGCGCTCAAAGTTCGGCTCAGAAGTAGGCGTTCCGCTGCCTTGCATTGTCCCTTTCGAAGCCCTCGTTCTGGTAGGCGCTCTGCAAGTGTTTACAGCTCGCCTTGGTTAGTCGTTGACTTACTGTAGTCGTCAGTTTCTCGATGCCGCTTGTAGTCGGCTTGCTATCTATATATTTTTGCGGCTACATCAAGGTCTCCAGAGTCAGCATGAGGACGGAGCCGGCACCTCAAAGACTCAAAGCATTCAGAACCAGAAAGATCCTAACTCCCAACCGCTTGAAGCAATTAACGAAAATCTGTGAAGTAACCAGAAATCTTGTCTTGTCTTTAAAACATGCACTTTCTGAGACCGGACTACTACTTAGTAATCGCTTGCTAAAAGTACATCTAGCTAGTGCAGTGCCAACAGAGACCCTGGCTAAACAGCTTAACAGAAGGGTTACCGGTCTTTACGGCTTATCAGTTCTCACCGGATGCTTAGCCGACTCCTGAACCCTCGGTATGGAGGTCTCGGCCATTGGCACAGTCTGCGTTCCTCTGTAGTTGCCGCTGCTGTGTCGGCTGCAATTTAAAATTATGGTTATCGCTATTCATGCATATTTGTATCAATTCATAGTCCTTCAGATCAGGCATGGGGAATAGTGCTCAAGTAAGAGAGTGAGACACTGCTCTGAGGGTCCTTCGAAGCCAAAGACTATACGTACGTACAGGTATGCGTATAGGTAAATAATATTTTGCTCGGGTGCTGCCTAAATAATTACATTTTAGGCAAAGTTGTGCGCAATGACATGTGCGAGAGAGACTTACTAGAAGTACACCAGAACCTACTGCACCAATTGCCGTGTTCAGTGTTGGTAAAGTGACAGTTGAGAGTAGTTGACATGGGATTCATCTGTACTTACTTAAAGTTTGAGTCATAAAACTCCATACTATTGGGTTTATCTTGGCTTCGTCTGAAATTTTTTGCATTTAATACGGGCTAATTCATATAGTCATTTCTTTTTGTTCCTTCGGGGACTAGAAGGTTTAAACCTTGCGACGGACAGTCACACAGAAAATGCACCGTATTCTAATTTTACTACGTTGGTGAAAACTAGAATGCTAGAAGGATAGGAGGCATAACGCAATACTATATAAGATTGATCAAACCATTTTTATATGCATTTATAAACGCACGATGCATTATAGCAACAACAACTTGCCGCGATGCACATCACCGTTTACTATCAGTAGTACAGTTTGCACTATGCAATGCAAGCGTTTTGCGAAGCACAGTACCAGAGGTTTAAACATTTACGAAACCAGCGATGAGTACAGCTCTGGGGATATTTCAGATGCCATGCCAAACTCTTACGAAGTGGGTGTCACAGGCGCCTGGGCCGGCACCGGAACTGGCACAGGTGTGAGTTCCCGGCTTTCAGGCCTCACTTCTGGCTGCTGCTCCAACTGCTTTTGCTGTTTGCTATGGAGAATTTCAAAATGAGCTCATTCAATGCAGTTGAATCGCTTGCTTTTTTAATTTTTCAATTAATTGGATTATTCGATAACGAGCTGTCGTTGAGAAAATTTGAACAAAAAGATAAAAAGAGGAAAGATATCATTGGAAGTTCTGAAATACTATTAAAATAAATTTTGACAGATTCATAGCAAATCTTGCAGTAAAGTAGAATAAGTTCATCATTTTATGATTCATCTTTCAAACTGAGCGATGAACAAGCATTCAGAGGCTTTTCAGTGGCACTTACTTGCGTATGATGCAGCAGACAACAATAATAAGCGCAATCAACAGCAGAGCTCCGAGAACAACGCCCAAAATTATTGCGTTGCGTTGCATTGCTGCAATTTTTCATTGGTGCGGTCATGAGCTGAATGACGGAGCATGCTGGCCTATGATTTCTATCAAGCACTATGATCCTATGTGCTCAAGCACTGCATTAAATGCATTGTAATTTAGCATTGGTATTCATTGGTAGCATTGGCAGCAAAGACCTATCGTGTCAGTGCTTGATTTCCTTACCAATATAGTTATCATCCCACAGCTCGCAGGTGAACCCGGTGTATCCGGCCACGCAGACGCACTTGAAGGGGAACTGGTCGGACTTCTGGTACTGGCAGACGCCACCGTTCAGGCAGCGACCAGGAACGCACGGATCTTCGCACGGTCCCGTTTTGGGATTCGGACTGTAGGTGCCATTCACGCAGCTGCAGCTGAAGTTTCCCGGCATGTTCACGCACGTTTTGTTATCGCTGATTTTGCACTGCGTCAAGCATTCGTCGATATCGACGCAGTCGTCGATCTCCTTGGTGCTTGGGAAGCCGTTGCGGATTCCCGTCCGCGTGTAGTCTGGAGGGAGCAGCGATGGGCAGGGAGTGGCAAGACTTGGGAGTTGAGGGTTAGAATGGCTTCGGAAGCAAAGTCACTGGAGAAGATTGGCTCACCAGGCTTGCACTTGCACTTGTATCCAGAGTCAGTATCCACGCATATGTGCTCAGTGCTGCAGTCGTTCAGAGTGGCGTTTGCGCACTCGTTGACATTTGCAACCGTTACAGACAATCCCAACGTCGATGAGGATGTTTCCCTGATGATCTTCGGAGTTGTCGGCGAGTTGTAGCTGGCCACGATTCCCGCAACTACGCTGCCATTGGACAGGAAGAAGACACGAGTGGTGGGAGGCCCTGATCCGGTGCCGCTTCCGTCTGGTGGCAGAGCGGCTTCAAACTGCAAGACCAAACGGTTAAAAAAACTGCAAAACGTTTTGAAGAAAAAATGGAAAGCATTGACTGAAACTTCTCGAATAAACTCACTCGCTTCTGCAGCATCGGCGCCGTTTTATTAAAAGCCTCACTCAAGTAATTGCCCATATCCAGCGAGAAGTTCAAGTCTGTGAATGTGCCGTTGACCATGTATACATAGGGCGCAGGAGTGCAATGCGTCGTATTGATCCTTTTATAGCCAAACTTGCAGTCGCAGGTGTAAGAACCAATTACATTAAAACAGACAGCACTGGCTCGGTCGCACGAGTTCAGTTCAGCCCGGTCGCATTCGTTGATGTCCACGCAAATTTGGGTTGAATTGTCTTTTGCGTACCCAGACGAGCAGGCGCAAGTAGGGGCATTTGTTGTGACGTTTGTCGTACACTCGAATTTGCCACCAGCAGGACAAACTCCCGGGTACTTTGAGGGGTCCGTGCAGTACTGCTTCTCTGTGGAAAGATTTTAGTAGCATTTAAAATTGACTCAATTTTTGACGATGATTATTTCTAATCATCTGAATTTACAAACTTTGCATGACAGAGAAAGATTGAAATACCAGCGTATAAATTACTTATTACCGATCTAAGCAGTCCTACTTACTAAATATAATACGAAAAAATTGTGAGTAGAGGGCACTGCAACACGTTTCTATTTAACAGAAGTCTACTTATTTTGAAAACACTTCGTAGTTCCGTCTTGCTTTATATACCATATTTCTTCTTTACCGATATAGTACTGGTATAAATAGTTCGATTGTAAATTTCTAGAGCTTCTTGTCGCAAGCAATTATACCGAACAGAAACATTCAATGCAGAATCAAGACCACAGCGAGTCTTCTGTCAACTCACTGACGCACGTGCCGAGGCTATTTTTCTCGTAGTGCTCGCCACAGACACAGCTGTAGCCGGTGGAGGGCTCGCCGACGTCTGTGCAGTTGCCGCCCGCGCCACAGGTAGCGGCTGTGCAGTAAGATGCGGCTAAAAGTAGAATTTGCGGATTTGTGAGAGTTAATTTAAGTCTAAACACCATTCCGTTTTTGGACCTAAGCTCTGAAAAGATACACCTGAATCCAAGCACCGTTTTGCTAAGAATCACTTACGATTGCATGCCGTTCCGGACAGAGTCTGCTTTGGCAAGCAGTAGCACGTGTCCGCGTCACCGACTTTGGCGCACATGCTCTTGTACGCGCAAGTATTGCTCGTGCAGTTCGTTTGGGCAACACAAGCCACCGGATCGCTGCTCGGATGAGCGAAACCGTTTTTGCAGGTGCAATTAAAGCCTCCCGGCGTGTTGGTGCAGTCGTGTGTGCACTTGCTGGTTGCCGGGTTGGCGCACTCGTCGATGTCCGAGCACTTGCGCGATGTCTCTGCGTAGAAGCCAGTCGAACATTCGCACCGGTACGACCCGATGGTGTTGGTGCAGTTGCCGTTCGAGCAGATGCTGGAATTTTTCGAGCACTCATTGATGTCCTTGCAGCTGCATGTCCCTGTTGTGCAGCCTGCATCCACAGGCTCAAATCCATCGCTGCAAGGGCAGCTGAAGCCCGGCGCAGTGTTATTGCAAGTTCTGTTTTTGCTGGTGTCACAATGCGTTGGCAGCAGACACTCGTTGATATCTAAAATGTTGAAATCAAAGCTAATATTGAATAGGACAGCTAATAGTTGCAGTAAAACTAATTTTCTCGCTACGCACCCTCGCATCGAGTTTTATTCGCCAGATTGCTGAGCGGGTACTGAAAGCCAGCCGCGCAGATGCACTGGTGCTTGTAGAATTCGGTTTGTATTGCTGGGTCGGCACTGATGCACCCGGTGTAGGCAGCGCCTGTGCACGCGGAATTGTCGCATCGGTCTCTGTAGGCACAGATGGTCAGGCTGCCGGATGTGGACAGGTCGTAGTTTGCGGGACAGGTGGAAGAGCAGCTTGTTGCTAGGGTGGTATTGCACGCAAAGCAGTTTAACGGACAGGTTGCGAAAGTGCAGTTAGGGCCGTAATAATTTTGGCTGCATTCGCAGGCAGACATGGAAGCCTGGTCTAAAATTATTGATATAAAAAGACACCAAAAATGTTAATAGAGATCGAATGGGACATTGAAAACTGACACTCATTTTGTGTCTACTTGCAGTAGACACAACTTGCAGTTGCAGTCAATTGCGTCTGACACTATTGACTGCCTACTCACTCTGAGGCGTGATGGCGATTCCCGAGGCCAATGGAGTCGCAAAACTTTCAGCAGCGTTGGCGGGACACAGGCCGTTCCGTCTGGTCATCCTGAGCGGCACCGGCCAGAGACTGGCGCAGCCGCTGGCCACGTCAGCAACCCTCAGCACGATCAGCGCTGAGATTTCGCTCTGAGCTGGCACCCAGGTCAAACTGCCGTTCTCATACACGTTTAGTCCAACTGGTCCTGAAATCTTTGAAAAAGTTCGGCCAGAACTGCCGCCATCTACCACCGTCGCAAGCTCCATTTTGAAGATGTCGCCTTCTTTAACATTGAACGGAGTGGAAGTTGCGTTCCACTGCGGTGGCAAGCAGGAGAGGTCTTTGAGCTGCACAAACAGAGAGTCTAGGCGAGTAAGGTAAGCCTCTGAGCACGAGGCCTGCAGTTTGCAGTCAACAAACTCGAGTATGCAGTACCGGTACTCGGTTGTGTTGCTGAGCTTGGCAGAGCAAGCCGCCACTGAGGCGTTGTAGACTGTCTCGTTGCCAGAAAAGAGTGCCTCAATCAGCGCCGTCTGGTTGGTGTTCCAAGCAGCATTCCAATAGAGCGGCGTCCAGTTGGTGGCAGCTGTTGGCGGGGTCGACAAGTTCAGAAACAGGGATTCGCCAGCCGGCGCTACGGCCCCTGCATTTGTGGTCGAAAGTAAGCAGCACTTTAAATCTCTAGATTTTGAGACTCTTGAAGCAGTCTTGAGTTTCTGCAAGTTGAACTTCCTTCTTCAGCAGTGTACGCTGGTAATAATCAGTAATTCGATTTAGTAGTGTAGTGGTACAATATTTTACGGAAATGGAATTCATACATATGTACTTTTACTTTTTGGCACCGGGCTCACAGAGGCACTAATCAATATATTAATAATGGGTTATATTTTTAAGTATGACTGTCATTTTCCTAAGACTATTTTGGAACCGACAAAGCTATTAGAAAAAACTAAAGATGTCCACTTTCATGCCTGTACTTCTAGCTTACGCTGTACGAACGTACTATGGTTGCAAAATGCTCACAGCTAGTCAAGGCTTCCGTAAACAGCGTCAGATTCGCCTGTTGCGCCACAGACAGCGCGGTTCCGTTCCGGTAAGCCACCTCGTTCTGGCTGTTGGCATCATAGTTTCCCAGCAATCCAGCAACGTTTCCTGGCGACTTGTTGAGAAATACCGTCACTGTGAGTCCGTTTGGAGCAGTTGAAATCTGAAATTCATCAGGTTGGGCTTTGAACTTGCAAACACACTGCGCATTTATCCAACCCAGAAAGCCATCAGATACTGGACTCACTTCGATCCAGCTGTTGGAGTTGCTTGTGTAGCAAATAATCTTACTGCTGCTGCTGATAATTGCCACTGGAAACAACACATTTGTGAGTAGCTAAGCATTCGTTTCTTGCAAATATTATCTAGAAAACATGTAAAGGACCGACAGGCAAAGGGTCAAATTATTCCAGAGCTGTGCTCCAAAACTGTTACGTTGCTCAGAACTTCCGTCTGCACAGCACTGCTGCCTGTGAGATTTTTACGAGTAAATGGACCTTGGTTGATGCTGTAATGCGCAGTGCTAATTTGGGCTACGGATTTGTCTCGGTACACCTGAAATTGTTGCTGGAAGGCTGGAGCGCATGGATACAACTTAGCTGTATTCATGAGCAGCAGCAAACTACAAGACAGACGCACCTCGATAGAAAAGTTTGTTGCTCCCGTGAACTGCGCAGCCACGGAGGTGACACCCGCTGTGTTGTTGGCACTTGGCGTGTTCAAATTTTCCATCCGAATCTGTACTTTTAAGCCTGTGTTATTCACCAGCCAGAAGTCTCCGATGGCCAAGAATTTGTACTGATAGTTATCGAAGGTTCGGAATAGACCGGCGCCGGTGATGAAGCCTGAATGAGGGCGGTTTAGGTGCTCTGTATGAAACCTTAAGCCTGCTTTTATATACATTCTAAGTGTGTATTTTGTTTCTGTTTGTTACTTTGTTAGCTTCCCAATTCATTCATTTAAAGCTTCCCAATTCATTTAAAGGGTGCAGTTGAAACTGGCCTCCTGTCACGCTAACCTGCGGATCCGGGAGCACCATAACCGCTTGAGGAAGGCTGTGGAAATTCGTTATAGTAGAGGCTGCACAGAGCGGGCGCCCGGTTGCAGCAGTAGTCGAACAGGTTCACCCCCAGAGTGACATTCTTGCTGACCACCTTGATGGACGAGTCCTGCATCAGGAGGCCGCCGCTGTCATTATGGTACACGCAAGTCAATTGCGTTACATTCTCCAGGTTGGCCGTCAGCAGCAGCTTGTATGGCTGCTTGCCCGTAACAGTGGCGGCGTCCTTGGTGTACCGCGGTCAGACCTGGCTTGCTGCTGCGTCTGCGGACAGGCGTTGGCCACGGAAGAGGACGGTGTGACGGGCAGGGGGTTGTCGCTTCTCGGCTGCACATCGCGGCGTAGTTTCACCGGCGCGCTGTTGTTCAGGTAGATTGGCAGGATTCGAATCCGAGTCTTCACAGCTGCGGGTACAAGATTTAACTTTTTACTTGTTAAACAATACAACTATTACAGACTAATTTAACCCTTTGGCTGGCTTAACCTTGAGAACCTTTGAATTCAGCGTAAAACTCACGGTTGTAGTTGACAGTCTGGTTTGCATAAGCCATGGCTGTACTGCGAGTGCTTGCCAGGGTGACCAAGTTGCCACCAGTTTTCCAAGCAATCAGGGTGGGCACCCAGTTGAAGTAGTGCTTTAGCGTGTT
>NIVC01003130.1:0-7500 GCA_002269645.1 Macrostomum lignano
GCCTTGGATTTGAAAATAAATTAAAATACTTCATGTTAAACTTACTACTGAACTGAAAGTAGCTTACACGCAAATATGCTGAGTAGCCCATCTAGTTATTCTAGCATCTGTGGTCTACTAATCCAACTTACATCCCCTAGGTTCTCCGAGGTCACCACCATCGATGTTGAAGATTACGATTTCAATGACGAAAATGACGTCACATACATTGCCGAGCAGCTGTGCAAAATCGATCTGGACCAGAAGCACCTGTCAACCGATATTGACACTAAGCTGATCCACTGGCGTCAGGCCATGTTCAATACTGACTCCAAATACTTCAGCAGAATGCGCTTTTCCAACACCAGGGTTTGCATTGATCGGCTGTTTGGAATCCAGGTTTGTATTTTTTGTTTATGACCTGACCCATTTCCTATGACCTAATCCACTTCCAATGACCTGACCCATTTCCCATGGACCCTGACCCATTTTCCATGACTCTGACCCTTTTCCCATGACCTGACCCATTTCCCATGAACTGACCCATTTCCCATGACCCTGACCCATTTCTTATGACCTAACCCATTTCCTATGGCCTGACCCATTTCCCATGACCTGACCCATATCCTATGATTCTGACCAATTTCCTATGACCTGACCCATTTCCCATGACCTGACCCATTTCCCATGACCTGGCCCATTTCCCATGACCTGGCCCATTTCCCAGCATGACCCAACCTGACCCCTAGCTGACACCCCCTGACCCGCAGGTCCCAGACGACATGCCAGAAGGCGGCCTGACCATGGCGGAGGCCAAGCGAGTGGTAACTCTGCTGAAGCGGGATCCCAGAATGCACCAGTGGTCGGTGCTGAACCCCTGGGACGGCGGCTCCACCTTGGACGTGCTGCTCGGCCGGGTTCGGCACAACCCGCTGCGCAGGACCTACCGCTATGACGAGGACACGCTGAAAGAGATGGCCATGTATCGGTCATTCGGCTATTACAGCCGCACTGTGGAGCCCGTGTACGCGATAGACTGAACTGCTTTGGACTACTGACAGTAACTAGACTGGTGTTGAACTGGAATTCTTTATAGTAGTTACTAGCCTAATAAATTTAAATAAATATTAATAACAGTTAGATGTCAAGTTTGTCAAAATAATCTTTAAACCAACTCTGCTAACTTGCACTCACTCTGCTCATTGCTGTCAAAAAAGAAGTTTGGGAACCCAGCAAATATATAATAAATATATTCGTTTGTAAAAAGCTAGCTTAGAATTTTATTCAAACAAAATGGACAGAAACTTGTGTTCCTACTGTCAGTAGGAAAATTAGCAAATCGCTTCCAGTTTTTTCCGTAGTGTTTATATTTTTGCTTTTTTGAATTATCATAAAGTAACTAATGGCGCGCTCAACAATAGTAGAGATGGATGGCAGAATCTGCTGTACATGTATTTTTTTGATAATAAGCAAATATGGTAAAATATAGGGTAGAAAAGAGTTTTAAAATGCTTAAATATACAGTGTAGGAAAAACGTATACTGGCAGTTTTTTCTCAGTGTCTGAAAGGGCCAAATGTACTTTTTTACAGATGCGCCTTCTGCTCGTCTTTTGTTGTCCACCTAGGAACTTTCTCTGCAGCCTGCATTCAATTCTGCAGCCTGAGCCATGTACAGTCAGCTCTCATTATTTGAAGAGAGAACTATCAGAGTGGCATAATCATTTAGAATGAGCGAAACAAGGTGCTAAGTGGCGCCAAAACTAGAGCTAAGTAGCGCTGAAAGCTGGGTGCTGAGTGGCGCCAAAACTAGAGCTAAGTAGCGCCGAAAGCTGGGTGCTAAGTGGCGCCAAAACTAGAGCCAAGTAGCGCCGAAAGCTGGGTGCTAAGTGGCCCCAAAACTGTTGCTAAGTGGCGCCAAAACTGGGTGCTAAGTGACGCCAAAACAGCGGGTGCTAAGTGACACGATAACTTGGTGCTAAGTGGCGCTGAGACAGGGTGCTAAGTGGCGCCGAAACTGTGCTAAGTGGCGCGCAAAACTGGTGCTAATTAAGTGGCGCGAAAACTGGGGGCTAAGTAGTGCCGTAACAGGGTGCTTGCTAAGTGGCGTCAAAAAAGGGTCCAAAATAGCACAACCAGCTCCGCTAGCATGCAAAGTAGAACAGCGTTTTAATGGCAAGGATATAAATTATCAATATTAACGCATTTTATACGCATCTGCCAGCAGCCAAGCAATAATCGAGTCTTTAAAGCATTTCCCGTTGAGTGCAGCAGCAGCAGCCAGTATACCTAGCCATATTCCTTTCCTGTGCAAATACAATAAAACTCGATGCTCCACCCTAAGCCACCCCATTGCCCAAGTCGCTGGGCATCAGTCAATAAGGCAAAGGTAAGCTATACGCTTTGTGTCTCTAACGGGGAATATTGATTCGCTCGATGGCCTCTGTCATGCGTGAATCGCTGGGACGAATTGGGAAAGGGGATGAGGCTAAGCATCAAGGGGCGCTACTGCTGCTGCTTCTGCTGATTATTATTGGGCTTTGGGGTGAGACCAAGAGGATGCATGGTAAGTCGTTGAGGGTGGTGCCTGACTGACTGACTGACGCGCAGTATTGACACACGCGCTTATATCAATATATTATACTTCTGTTCCTATTGCATTCCATATAAAAGTACACTCGTTGAGCAGGATTTACCAGTGGCAAGCTCCTGCGTGGGTGTGTCAAAAAATGACTACATTTTATTTGATTCATTGTCAGTCAGAGCACATTTTTAGTATACACACTTATTTATTACTCTACAGTTAGTTTTTAGTATAGTGGACTAGCAATCTTGTGCCCCCCTTCGGGGCTGCCTATAAGCAAAGGACGAAAATTATTTGTGTATCCTACATGTATTTATTTGCCTTCACATCTCAGCAATTCCCCCAAGCCTATTACATGATTCTTCTTTGATGTTTAAATGCCGCTTATTTTATGTTTTACATGGTGCCTTTTCATATCTTTGCATTACGCTTCTTTTATTTTTCACATGGTGCCTTTTCATATCTTGCATTACGCTTCTTTTATGTTTCACATGGTGCCTTTTCATATCTTGCATTACGCTTCTTTTATGTTTCATGGTGCCTTTTCATATCTTGCAATACGCTTCTTTTATGTTTCACATGGTGCCTCTTTTATGTTTGACGAGATTCTTTTTTATTTTTTACAGGATGTTTTATTTATTTTTTACATTGCAGTCACTCAGAACACATTTTTAGTATACACGCTCACTCGTTTATTACTCGATGACTCATTTTTAGTATAGTGGACTAGTTAGCTATTTTTGACTCCCCCGTCGAGGAGACAACAAAGAAAGAAATAACTTTTTATAAGCCCATGTAGGAGTGTAATTATATGCAGTTAAAAAAAGTTAAGGTCAAAAAGGTTTCAACCTTGTTAACAATCGACCTATACGCTTTTAAAGTACACCTGAGTAGTGGAGAGCAAATACGGGCAAGTTATAAAATTCAAAATAAGCTTTGCTTTTACTGTTGATATATATCCGCAGCCGATGTCCTTTCTTGCAAATAAATAGCTAGTACATTCTGCTCAACCGAGACGAGAAGTGACTCCTCATCTGATCCTCAATGCCAGTTCCAGCTGATCAGAGAAGCCGGTCCTCACAACACAGCAAAGCTCAACTTTGAAAAATCCAATAAAGAAATATGACAGAATTGGTGCGGGAATGATTGAGAAAATCTCTTCACGCTTCCGTGTCCCTTTCTGTCAGGCCTTTAACTAAGATAGAAAGCTGCGATATTGACATAAGTGAGGACATGTAATTGCCATTATGCAGAGGCATACCCGAGGGGGTGGGCGGGGTCAACAGGGGTAGAACGTAGTGCATTGTTTTTGCGCCATTTAGTAACTTGTTTTGGCGCTACGAGTATAATTTAGCACCCTGTTTTGGCGCCACGTAGCACCCTGTTTTTGCGCTATTTGGCACACGGTTTTTGCGCTATTTTGCACACGGTTTTTGCGCTATTTTGCACCCTGTTTTTGCGCTATTTTGCACACGGTTTTTGCGCTATTTTGCACACGGTTTTTGCGCTATTTAGCACCATGTTTTGGTGCCTTGATTCCCGGTATAGAATGACGTCAAATATGTACTCAGTTTGGCCCTTTCTGGGACGAAACATTTCTGCTTCCCATTTGACCCTACTATCTATTTAAATTCTTTGTCAGGATTTACAGCCTAGACTCACTCCGAATCCTGCGGCCAGGGCCCGGCGGTGCATGCCTGAAATTGATCTAGCAATTTCATTTTCTACCCGAGGATTAAAGCGAAGGGATTAATTTTGTAGAGCCGAAAGCCTCGCAGTGCAGATGAATGCCTGAGCTAATACTTGAGGTCTCTGGAGAGGGGGCTTGTGCTCGACTCGGTTTTGCTGCAGAGGAGCTCTCGTTCACTCCCGACAAGCAAATTGCATTTCCAAATGAATATATATATTTATGAATTGATAAAATTGGAACCAGTGGGTTATTATTTCTATATATATATATTCGATCGTAAATTGGAATAGCCTCGCAAGGCGCGCCCGGGGGCCCCGAAGGTCTTGGAAGTCATTTTTCTTGTTTTGTGTTAATCATGCGCTCACTCAAACATGAGGTATCTGTAAGGGCCTTTTCTAACAGTATAGATCCTACGGAGCTAAATTAGATCAAAATTTATTGTGTGCTTAAATAAACGAACCGTACACATTTATTTATTGACAATCAATCAAGCTTAGAGGAATTTGGGTGCACTGGATCAAAAATAACAATAGAGATGATGGTATAACGAGGTGCATCTTGGCGAACTTTTAGTTATTTGTACCAACTACCTGGTCTAAACAGTGTGCCAAGGACAGTGTTTCTAGTCGTGATGGCTGCACATAGCTTCGACATATTTATGATAAAGTTAGTGCGTAAACTTTACTGCACAGCGTATTAAAATCAAGTAAGTACTACATGGGTTCCTTTGTATTCTGGTAACTGACGTTTTCAGCCGCTGCTGCCACCTTGAGCTCCGGCCGCGTCCTCCTGTCGCTTCCTCGTGTCGATGATACGAAAGGCTTCCAGGAACTCGTTGAAGTCGATGTACCCATCGCTGTTGAGGTCCATCGAGCGGGCCATGTCGCCGACCTCCGCCTCGGTCATCTGACGGCCCGTGGCCTGCGTCAGCACGCGGCAGGACTCCTGGAACTCGTCCAGACTAATCTGGCCGCTGTTGTCTTTGTCCATGATTCTAAAGATGGTCTCCAGCTCCTCTTTGTTTTTGTACACTGCCTCAGTGAGCGAGCCAGCGACCTCTTTGCCAGCGCTGGCTCCCAGCTTGGTCTGGATGCTGACGCAATCGAAACTGGTCATGTACAGCAGTCGGCCGTCCTTAGCCAGCTGGGCCAGGTGCGGTCGCAGCGTCCGCCACGGCAGGCCCAACCTCAGTGTCTGCTCCATCGCTTCGCACCAGTCGGCCAACCGGATGGAACCGGTTTTATCCGGATCAAAGCGCTGAAAAGCGGCGGTCAGTTCTGTCTTGCTGGCGATTACCTTGGCCCGAAGGTCCTTCAGCGCACCCTCTTCAACGGTGGACAGTCGCCGGCCTACTGGCAGCTTCCGCGCCTTGCTGGCCATGTACTGGACGATGTGCGGCTTGCCCTCCGCGTCAAACTTTGCATAGGCGCCCTTGTTGCTACCGTCCTCGTAGTAGTTGGAGGCGGAGAACAGAGTCAGCACGGCGCCGCCGTGGCAGAACTCCCAGCCGTCTGGTTTGCACTCGTGCGAACGGACAAGCAGCGAGAACTTGTGCTTTCGAAGAAACGCCTCGGTGATATTCGGCCCGAAGTAGCAGCCGCCACCGCGGAAAGTGTTCGGTGCGCAGCCGGCCTGGGGCTTTGGGTCGCTCCAGAGCAGGTCCAACACCTGACGCCACTCTTTGTAGTCGACCTTTGCGTTCTCGTTGTCGCTAACGGGCGGTTTCAACGCCGACAGGTACTGATGCCTGTCTAGCTTCTGAACACGCTCCATGTCCACCTTGTCGGAGATGCCGCCATGAGTCACTAGGATTTTGTCGTCGATATTTGTCGCCAGAGGCAGCCAGGAGAAGGTGTCGCCAAAGAGACGTACAATCTTATTAGCAGGCGTCTTATACTTGGCTTGCACCTCCTTGATGAAGCCGTAGCGGCAGTTCATGAGGTGGTCCTCGTGGTTTCCCCGGTTGATGAACACGGCGCTCGGCCAGACCAGCAGGCAGGCGAACAGCAGGGCCGCCGTCTCCACCGAGTTTGCGCCTCGGTCCACGAAGTCACCGTTGAATACGTATGGGTTGGTGACGTCCGGCAGTCCGTTCTTGTAAAATATCACCAGTAGGTCGTCTAGCTTGCCATGCAAGTCGCCAACAACGGTGACCTGTCGCGAGATGCTGGTGCTGGCCTGGTACACGTTCGGCTTGGTCTTCAGCAACAGGCGAGCCTCGTGCAGCAACTGCAGCAAGTAGCGCGAGTGCAGTTGCGTGCCCTGACGGAAGCTGTCAATCAGTACCTGCACGTGGCTGGCGCTTAGCGGGAAGCTTAGATGGGGACCGCGATAGCTCTTTTCAACTTGGATGCCTTCGTAGCTGGTCAGTTCCAGGAGCTCCTGGTCCTCCTCTTCGAGGCTCTTCTGGCGAAGCCGTTCGGCGAAGCGGTTGTTGGCAGGGTCGCCGGAGCCGGCGGGACTCAGGTGCTGCTGCTGGGGCTGCTGGGGCTGCTTTCCGTCTGCAAGCTGCATCATGTCGCTGAAGAAATTGTACAGGTGCAGCTGGCTGGCCTCGCTTGAGTACTCGATGCTCTGGTAAATCATCCAGGTGGTGCGGCGTCTGGCCTCGAGGCGGGCCTTGTACCTGCGGTACCACTTCTGGATGAGCAGAGCGGATTTGATGCTCAGAGCCTCCACAGAGGCATCGGTGACGTCTTTGCCGCCAGTCTGCGGCGACTTCGATCGTTTTTGCTTGCCATGTTTCTTGCCGTCGTCTTTTTGCTGCTTCTGCAGCGGTTGCTGTTGCTGCTCCGAGTCGTCATCGGCGCTGGAGCTCGGCCCGCAGCCCATCTTGCTCGGGTCGCCTCCGTCGTCTCTTTTGCCGCCGGCGCCTTTGCTGCCACCCGCCTTGTCGCTGGACGACTTGGACTTGCGAAACCTGAGCGAGGTGAAGTGTTGTTTCAAATCACAAAGTATCAGTTTACGAGCATTTTATAGGCGCTTCAGCAGCTGCTTCAGCCAGGTAGTCCGAATTTGAGATGATTTAGGAAACATGGGTTGAGAACTCTACTTTTCTTTCCTGCTATCGCGAATTTAAAGGGGCGAGAGCAGTCCTGCCTCGCCTCGATTGGCTGCTAAAATTGACAGATCGCGTGACCCGCTCAACTTTTCTGCTTCCGTGGCTTCTCAGCTCCGTCTCTGTCATTTATATCTATCCCTCAGCCATCAATTCTTTCGTTTGTCTCTCTCAACAGCGCATCTTCCTTG
>NIVC01003130.1:12500-50000 GCA_002269645.1 Macrostomum lignano
CGCCACAGGCACTCATTTTAGCGCCACAGGCACTCATTTTAGCGTCGCAGGCACTCATTTTAGCGCCACAGGCACTCATTTTAGCGCCGCAGGCACTATTTTAGCGCCACAGGCACTCATTTTAGCGCCGCAGGCACTCATTTTAGCGTCGCAGGCACTCATTTTAGCGCCACAGGCACTCATTTTAGCGCCACAGGCACTCATTTTAGCGCCACAGGAACTCATTTTAGCGTCGCAGGCACTCATTTTAGCGCCACAGGCACTCATTTTAGCGCCACAGGCACTCATTTTAGCGCCACAGGCACTCATTTTAGCGTCGCAGGCACTCATTTTAGCGCCACAGGCACTCATTTTAGCGTCGCAGGCACTCATTTTAGCGCCACAGGCACTCATTTTAGCGCCGCAGGCACTATTTTAGCGCCGCAGGCACTCATTTTAGCGCCGCAGGCACTCATTTTAGCGTGGCAGGCACTTATTTTAGCGCCACAGGCACTCATTTTAGCGCCGTGGGCACTATTTTAGCGCCGCAGGCACTCATTTTAGCGCCACAGGCACTCATTTTAGCGCCACAGGCACTCATTTTAGCGCCGTGGGCACTATTTTAGCGCCGCAGGCACTCATTTTAGCGCCGCAGGCACTCATTTTAGCGTCGCAGGAACTCATTTTAGCGCCACAGGCACTCATTTTAGCGCCACAGGCACTCATTTTAGCGCCGCAGGCACTCATTTTAGCGCCGTGGGCACTTATTTTAGCGCCGTGGGCAATATTTTAGCGCCGCAGGCACTCATTTTAGCGCCACAGGCACTCATTTTAGCGCCACAGGCACTCATTTTAGCGCCACAGGCACTCATTTTAGCGTCGCAGGCACTCATTTTAGCGCCACAGGCACTCATTTTAGCGCCACAGGCACTCATTTTAGCGCCACAGGCACTCATTTTAGCGTCGCAGGCACTCATTTTAGCGCCACAGGCACTCATTTTAGCGCCGCAGGCACTATTTTAGCGCCGCAGGCACTCATTTTAGCGCCGCAGGCACTCATTTTAGCGTCGCAGGCACTCATTTTAGCGCCACAGGCACTCATTTTAGCGCCACAGGCACTCATTTTAGCGCCACAGGCACTCATTTTAGCGTCGCAGGCACTCATTTTAGCGCCACAGGCACTCATTTTAGCGCCACAGGCACTCATTTTAGCGCCACAGGCACTCATTTTAGCGTCGCAGGCACTCATTTTAGCGCCACAGGCACTCATTTTAGCGTCGCAGGCACTCATTTTAGCGCCACAGGCACTCATTTTAGCGCCGCAGGCACTATTTTAGCGCCGCAGGCACTCATTTTAGCGCCGCAGGCACTCATTTTAGCGTGGCAGGCACTCATTTTAGCGCCACAGGCACTCATTTTAGCGCCGTGGGCACTATTTTAGCGCCGCAGGCACTCATTTTAGCGCCGCAGGCACTCATTTTAGCGCCACAGGCACTCATTTTAGCGCCGTGGGCACTATTTTAGCGCCGCAGGCACTCATTTTAGCGCCGCAGGCACTCATTTTAGCGTCGCAGGCACTCATTTTAGCGCCACAGGCACTCATTTTAGCGCCGTGGGCACTATTTTAGCGCCGCAGGCACTCATTTTAGCGCCGCAGGCACTCATTTTAGCGCCGTGGGCACTTATTTTAGCGCCGTGGGCAATATTTTAGCGCCGCAGGCACTCATTTTAGCGCCACAGGCACTCATTTTAGCGCCACAGGCACTCATTTTAGCGCCGTGGGCACTCATTTTAGCGCCGTGGGCACTATTTTAGCGCCGCAGGCACTCATTTTAGCGCCGCAGGCACTCATTTTAGCGCCGCAGGCACTCATTTTAGCGCCACAGGCACTCATTTTAGCGCCGTGGGCACTTATTTTAGCGCCGTGGGCACTATTTTAGCGCCGCAGGCACTCATTTTAGCGCCGCAGGCACTCATTTTAGCGCCACAGGCACTCATTTTAGCATCACATGCACTCATTTCAGCGCCGCAGGCACCATTTTAGCGCCAGAGGCGTCGCGTGCCCCCCCCCCCGGTAGCGACGCCCCTGCTAGCGACCAGCTGATGGTTGGACAGGTTAAACTTGCCATTTTTTGGTCACAGGGTTTTGTTAAAGACTGAGAGCTAGCATGCAAGTAGTTCAAGAATGCGACTTTGTGTTTCTATTCGTATGTCAGAATTTTGCGTGTTGTCTCTGGCCCAACCTATCTTTGGTCTTTAAGATGTTAACTAATCGTCCATTATATATTTTCTCGCGATAGAGTTTTAAAACTAGCTGTAACCCTCAGTAAATTTGAGGCAATGGTTGAAAACGGGGTCAGGATCAGCTGATCGAAATTCTGGACGAGAAAAATTTCTAGGATGGAACTCAGTTTTTCGCTAGTAATATTTTATCTTATTTTGCTACTCAAAGTCTTAAATTCATGCCTGATGGTTTTGAGAAAGTGAGATAAATGAGAGCTTTGGGCAGGATTCGGGACAGTTAATATTTTTTTACTCAGTGCGTCTTTCGTTTGGCACGCAAACGAGAATAGCGAGGCTGGGTAACACCTGCAGATGATGTTAGCAGAGGCTTCAGTAAAGCATGAATTTATGCCGAGGAATTAGCACACTCACTGAGATAGTGGCACACTCACTGAGGTAGTGGCACACTCACTGAGGAAGTAGCACACTCACTGAGGTAGTAGCACACTCACTGAGGAAGTAGCACACTCACTGAGATAGTGGCACACTCACTGAGGAAGTGGCACACTCACTGAGGTAGTGGCACACTCACTGAGGTAGTGGCACACTCACTGAGGTAGTGGCACACACACTGAGATAGTGGCACACTCACTGAGGAAGTGGCACACTCACTGAGGTAGTGGCACACTCACTGAGGAAGTGGCACACTCACTGAGGTAGTGGCACACTCACTGAGGTAGTGGCACACTCACTGAGGTAGTAGCACACTCACTGAGGAAGTATCACACTCACTGAGGAAGAAGCACACTCTCTGAGGTAGTAGCACACTCACTGAGGAAGTAGCACACTCACTGAGGAAGTAGCACACTCACTGAGGTAGTGGCACACTCACTGAGGAAGTAGCACACTCACTCAGGTAGTAGCACACTCACTGAGGAAGTAGCACACTCACTGAGGAAGTAGCACACTCACTGAGGAAGTAGCACACTCACTGAGATAGTAGCACACTCACTGAGGAATTAGCACACTCATTAAGGAAGTAGCACACTCACTGAGGTAGTGGCACACTCACTGAGGAAGTAGCACACTCACTCAGGTAGTAGCACACTCACTGAGGAAGTAGCACACTCACTGAGGAAGTGGCACACTCACTGAGGAAGTAGCACACTCACTGAAGAAGTGGCACACTCACTGAGGAAGTGGCACACTCACTGAGGAAGTAGCACACTCACTGAGGAAGTAGCACACTCACTGAGGAAGTGGCACACTCACTGAGGAAGTAGCACACTCACTGAGGAAGTGGCACACTCACTGAAGAAGTGGCACACTCACTGAGGAAGTGGCACACTCACTGAGGAAGTGGCACACTCACTGAGGAAGTGGCACACTCACTGAGGAAGTAGCACACTCACTGAGGAAGTGGCACACTCACTGAGGAAGTAGCACACTCACTGAGGAAGTGGCACACTCACTGAGGAAGTAGCACACTCACTGAGGAAGTAGCACATTCACTGAGGAAGTTGCGCACTCAATGAGGGAGAAACACTTACTGAGGAAATAACACACTCTGTATAAAGAGAGCACTCACTGAAACACAAGAGCAAGTATTAAGGCCCTCTCTGAAGAATAAGTGAGCAGCTAACACGCTAATTTCCCGACCGATCATGACTGATTTATGCATAGCACAAAGCGATGGCTCATTCTGATGCTGTAATTATTCCTTATCGAAATGACAGCTGCCGTAGTTGCTCAAAGAAAGTTTCGCTATCTCAGAGTATTCATGCCTAAAAATATTCTGTAAGAGTTGCATTGAAAAGCACTTCGTTGCCAAATAACTACACGTTGTTGTGCTCAAAGCATTTCTACCCTACCCTACTCTACTGAGCCTCCGACATTACTGATTGGTTGATCTACAGAACTAAGGAATTTAAATTTAACAGAAATAAGTTGGTTTCATTTTGGCATCCAGAATCGTAGTCACAAAAACCCGTACAATGGCCAACTCCCAAGACACGGAGTTTACATCCCTGGCGATTTAAAAGTCAAAACCTTTAAAAGTTCTCAGGGTTCAGTGGAACGGGCATGACAGCTCATTCAAAATAAAGCATCAATGAGGCTGATTAGTGCAGCGATTACTTACCGGCTAAACATCGCCACTGCACTCGGAGTTCGAACGGACTGTTGACTTGTATTGCTTCAGTGAATGAAGCTTCGCGTTTCTTTTCACTTGCTGTTTGGCTCAATTGAAAGAAAAATATTGCCAAGCTTTCGAGTCACTATAAATACTAGCTATAAGGGTGCTCATTCGAGAGCAAGATACACGACCGAAGCCCTTCTAGCCAAATACTCGTAAAACAGGAGATAAGAATTCGGGCGGAGGCCTGCGATAGGTTTGCCTGACCAGCCACTCTCCCCTTCTCTCCGTTCCTCCCTCCCTCCTTCCTCTCAACAACTTGCGCGCACCTATGACCCAGCGAGCACAGGTCGAGAGAACATTTCACCTGTCCTGATCTATCGAGACATTGAGAAAAAGTGAATTATTATCATGGTAGCTACTACTGATAAACGACTGTAAACGAGAAACAACGGAATGTCTTGAATTTCGCCTTCGAAAATCGAAGCATTGAGTTCTCATTTGCTTTGGCATCGAACTGACTTAACCCTGAAACCTGAAACTCACAAGCAACCATCATGACTTTTCTGCAAATCATCTAGGATTTCAAATACACTAAGACTGACACTAAAACAGACTGAAACTAAGACAGACTGACGCTAAGACACACTGACACTACGATGGACTGACACTACGATGGACTGACACTAAGACAGACTGCCACTAAGACAAACTGACACTAAGACACTAAATACACTAAGATGAACTGAAACTAAGACAAACTGCCACTAAGACGAACTGACACTAAGGCACTCTGCCACTAAGACACACTGTCACTAAGACACACTGTCACTAAGACACACTGACAGGGGGCCGTAGCCCAGCGGAAGCGCAGCTGCTCTGGTGTGCCAGCGACCCAGGCTCGATTCCAAGTGCAGTTACATTAATTTGGGGCTGAATTGGAATCTCGGCTTGGCTCTGCTCGTGCAATTAACGGCCTTGAGAGCCAACCCCCTAAGGCGCAGTGAAGTGTACATGCCTAACGATAATATAAAGTTAGGGCCGCTGTACACTCCTGTGTGAGTGTGTGTGCCTGCGTACGTATCCGCGCGCTTGTATGCCTGCTCAGGGGAGTCGGCGGAATGGGCAGTAATGCCTCTCGACGGTTGTGTGCCTATGTCGCTTAAAGTGCGCCAGGGTGCACACAACCCCCTGCCTCTAATAAAAAAAGACACACTGACACGAAGACACACTGACACTAAGACATGCTGACACTAAGACACTAAGACACACTGACACTATGACACACTGGCACTAAGACACACTGACACTAAGACACACTGACACTAAGACACACTGACACTATGACACACTGGCACTAAGACAGACTAACAATAAAACAGACTGACACTAAGACACACTGACACTAAACAAACTGACACTAAGAGCACTGACACTACGATGGACTGGCATAAGGACACAATGACACTAAGACAAACTGGCACTAAACAAACTGACACTAAGACAAACTAACACTATGATGGACTGACACTAAGACAGACTGCCACTAAGACAAACTGACACTAAACAAACTGACAAGAAGAGCACTGACACTACGATGGACTGGCATTAAGACACACTGACATGACACTAACACATACTGACACTAAACAAACTGACACTAAGAACACTAACACTATGATGGACTGACACTAAGACAGACTGACACTAAGACACACTGACACTAAACAAACTGACACTAAGAACACTGACACTATGATGGACTGACACTAAGACAGACTGACACTAAGACACACTGACACTAAACAAACTGACACTAAGAACACTGACACTATGATGGACTGACACTAAGACAGACTGACACTAAGACACACTGACACTAAACAAACTGACACTAAGACACACTGACACTACGATGCACACTGACACTAAGGCACTGTCAGTGTGCATCTGTCTAGGGCACTGTCTAAGGCACTGTCAGTGTGCCTTAGACTGACACTAAGGCATACTGACACTAAGACAGAGTGACATTGCTAGCCTCAGCGTTACTTGTACACAGTAATGGCAGCGGATCTGAAACCATGATCAGATTTAGCGTTTCGCCACCCTCAGACTTCCACTAACAGATCTACTGGACGACTTTTAGCCTTTTAGTTCGACAGACGAAGCTCTCTGCACCAGCCAGTAAGCTTTCCACTGTTTCGGCTTAGGGAATCCGAAGCCCCTCAGGAAACCCGAGTGTCTTTTAGGAAAGTGAAAGCTTCTTCTGACTAATGAGAGAGCATGAAGCTGAGCTGCCTTCTCTCTTTCCTATGTCTTGACCGCGCACACAGCACTGACATCGGTTTCTTGCTTCAATTATTTCCCTCCGGCAAGATGCGAAGAAAATGAGTAAGTTGAACTTGCTCAACTGTGCTCTCCCACTCTCTTGCTTTGCGTCTGTTTTCGAGGCTCTGCCGTTTTTTTCCTTGAGTGAATTCGGCACGAACTGCTCAGCAAAGCAAATTTCGGATTAGTTGTCCTCGGGAAGTACACATACAACTCCACTCTGTACTATCTCTGCGTAACCGATGCACATTAGTAATAAAGTCTAGTGTTCTTAGCCCTGGGTTTCCTCTTTTAGTCCCATTTTTAAGCTATAAATAGAGTTTATAGTTGAGTTGGCTAATTCAGTGCTTTCTATAATAGGTTAGTCTGCAAGTAGCGATATCTCAAAATGCAATGTTTTGTAACGAAAGTGGCTATTAGCACTACTTTTGACTGAAAATCTCAGTAGAAAGTTAAAAGAATTTTGTCTTTCTGACTCTGTCTGAATTTCCCTATGAAGACATTGAATTTAAGTTAGAGATTTTTAGACTTGTTACACGGATCCATCGCGTGTAACAAATTGTCCAACAGCATACCTAGATGAAGTTACAGTATATTACCTGTAGGTGATCAAGATATGAACACTTGGCGTATCTACAATCTTCAACTTTTATCTTTCGTGTTTTGATATATAGCAAGACTTTCTTTACACCTGGAGCAGAATCAGGCTTGTGCGGAATAAGTTAGCTATTTAATGGTTATGGCTTTGCTAACAGAGTTGCACAGGTCTAGGCTGGCTCTACTGCTGCTGTGCTGCATCAGCGGTGCTCTGGGCCGAGATTTAACCATCAGAGGTCGGGCCTACATCCAGTCAACCAGCCGATGGCTGCCCCTGTACCCGGTGCCCAGGCTGCCAAGTGTCAAAGAACCATCCGAGCCTCGCAACATTCACCTGTCATTTGGCGACACAGAGCGCGACATTGTGGTCACCTGGAGCACGGTGTCGAAAGTCTCCTTGCCCCTAGCGCGATTCCGTGCCTGTTCAGCTCCACCTCATCAGCCGTGGCAGCTGGCCACTGCTCGATCTACGAAGTTCGTCGACGGCGGGCCTCTAAAATCGGCGCAATGGATTCACCGAGCCAAGCTGCTGAACCTGTCGTCAGGCGAGAGGTACAACTACAGCGTGAGCAGTGACGGCTCAGTCTGGTATCCAGTGATGGAATTCCGAGTGCCGAATGTCAGCCAAGCTCAACGCAGTTTTGCCGTGTTTGGCGATTTCGGCCTGGCCAATGCGCAGTCTCTGCCGCGACTACTCGATGACGTCACCAGGCAGCGGATGTACGACGCAATTGTTCACGTCGGCGACTTTGCCTACGACATGCCGGACGAGAACGGGGCTGTTGGCGACCGGTTCATGCAGATGCTGCAGCCCATAGCCAGCCGGGTGCCGTACATGACCTGCGTTGGCAACCACGAGGAGAAGTACAATTTCTCCCACTACCGGAACCGGTTCAGCATGCCCGGGAGCAGCGAGAATTTCTTCTACTCCGTCAACATAGGACCCGTGCATCTGGTGAGCCACTTCTTATACTCGTATAGGTAATCCAAGATTTATATAATCCAAATAGAACGAAATGCAAGCAACACAAGCTATTTCAACTGAATCTAATCCAAACTGTAAACAATATCAAAACTGTGTGATATCCAAACTGTAAACAATATCCAAACTGTGTAATATCCAAACTGTAAACAATCTTCAAAGCTGTAAACAATATCCAAACTGTGTAATATCCAAACTGTAAACAATATCAAAACGGTGTGATATCCAAACTGTAAACAATATCCAAACTGTGTAATATCCAAACTGTAAACAATCTTCAAAGCTGTAAACAATATCCAAACTGTAAACAATATCCAAACTGTAAACAATATCCAAACTGTGTAATATCCAAACTGTAAACAATCTTCAAAGCTGTAAACAATATCCAAACTGTAAACAATATCCAAACTGTAAACAATATCCAAACTGTAAACAATCTCCAAACTGTAAACAATATCCAAACTGTAAACAATATCCAAACTGTAAACAATATCCAAACTGTAAACAATATCCAAACTGTAAACAATATCCAAACTGTAAACAATATCCAAACTGTAAACAATATCCAAACTGTAAACAATATCCAAACTGTAAACAATATCCAAACTGTAAACAATATCAAACTGTAAACAATATCCAAACTGTAAACAATATCCAAACTGTGTAATATCCAAACTGTAAACAATCTTCAAAGCTGTAAACAATATCCAAACTGTAAACAATATCCAAACTGTAAACAATATCCAAAGTGTAAACAATATCCAAACTGTAAACAATATCCAAACTGTAAACAATATCCAAACTGTAAACAATATCCAAACTGTAAACAATATCCAAACTGTAAACAATATCCAAACTGTAAACAATATCCAAACTGTAAACAATATCCAAACTGTAAACAATATCCAAACTGTAAACAATATCCTACAGGTGAGCATCAGCAACGAGTTTTACTTTTTCACCAACTACGGCACCGCCCAGCTCGGCCGCCAATACCGCTGGTTGGACGCCGATCTGCGCGAGGCGAACCTCAACCGCACGGCGGCTCCTTGGATCGTGCTCATCGGCCACCGGCCGCTGTACTGCTCAAACAATGACAGTCGAGACTGCGAATGGGGTGCCCGAACTCTGCGCTCGGGATTCAACGGGCACCGCTGGGGTCTGGAGCCGCTGATTCACAAGTACGGAGTGGACTTGGCCTTCTGGGGCCACGAGCACTCGTACGAGCGCACATGGCCAGTGCACAACGGATCTGTTGTTGGCAAGACAAGCGACACAAAGACCTACACGAATCCGCGGGCAACAGTTCACGTGATTACTGGGTCGGCTGGCAACAAGGAGAAGCACGCCTACTTTGTTGACAAGGCTCCGAAGTTTTCCGTGTTTCGCAGCACCGACTATGGCTATACGAGGGTGACATTCTTCAATGCCAGCCACGCCTTGTTGGAGCAGGTGAGCGACGATAAGCAGGGCCAAGTGATTGACAGCTTCACCGTAGTGCAGAAGAGGCACGGACCCTTCGACTGGAACTGATCTGATCGATCCGTGATTGAACCCGCACTTGTTAATTGCATCAATAATCAAAAAACGATTTAACACTAATCTCAAAATCAAGAACTTTTTGAAGGCCTTAATTCAACTCTAATTGCTGGAATGACAACAAAAACTCCATATAATCCCAATAAATGAAGCAATTCTCTCTATTTCGGTACAACTCTATCGATTTTTAGATTGAAATTGATAATTGCACTAATAGATCAGAAATTTTTACAGAATCTATAGATGCCTGTCTCGCTCTGAGATTGTTTTATCCGAAGTGAATTTCACATGTATGTTCTTGATGGTTTCAATGTGACAGAAAAGTTTATCAAATGCATAGAAGTTTTTTGATAATTAGTTAGTTAACGAACAATGAAAATAAGCAGATTTTTCACCTCTTGAAAGAGAAGCATTGCTGGAGGACAATAACGCTACAAAAAGAAAGACATGCGATACATAGTAAAACTGCAACCACCCTGTATTTTGAGTCTAATTGTAACAATGGTAGCTCGTAGTTATAGTATGTGCAAATATAACTTCCAAATAACCCTTTGTGCTAAGAATTTAAGAGCGTATTTACATAAAATCATTACCAAATGGAAACCTTTTGAAACTTTTTTGTTTTATTGAACCATTCTCAGTTGAATGCAATTATACGTTACTGTTGCGTATAAATCTGTGAATTTTCGGTATATTTGTGATCAACAGATAATGCCATTTCAAGCGAAGCATTTAGTGCCTGTGAGGAATAGTTGAAGCATTAATGAACAGTCATGGTGTAGTGAAACTCGGATTCCAAATTGCACTTTTGGATTTTCTGCGAATAATGACCATCAAAAACAGATAAATAGAAAGTTAGTTGCAGGTAGTAAAACAAGACGTTAAAAGCGTTTTCATTAAATCAAATCAAGTTAGTAATTTGAGGCATTCAGTACGATAGCCGCTTCATTTCCTCAGCTGGGTTAGCCAGTATTCTTATAAAAGCAAAAGTGGTTCAAGGTAACGACTTTATTTCTCATTGGGTAAATTTCCTGAGTATTACCAGGCTTTTTAACATGCATGAATGTTTATCAACCGGTCAAGCTTCGCTAGAAGGTCAACTATCAAACAATTATGAAAAGTTAACCGATACCAATATTCCGTTTTATAACGCTTTAATATCACGGTTTTAAAAAATGTCATTACTGAACGTTCTTTGATTTTATCGAATTCAAAATCTGTGGACTTTTTTGTTATTTTAATTTGAAAATAAATACGAATTAACTAAAGGAAAAGCAAATTCGTCACCACAAATTGTAGCCGATCCAGTACACAACATTGAACAGAACGAATGCCAGAGGGAACAGCTTCCTGGCCAGCTTGTCAATCACTCTTGCTCGTTGACGCATCTCCTCGCGTCGGATGTGCGCTTGTCGACGGCTGTACGCGCTGAATGGACCGCCTCTGACGCCTTCGCCATCGCTGTTGCCGCCGCCACCTCCAACGACGTGTCGTCGCATCGACATTGACATTGAATCGTGAGGATTTTCGTCCCAGAAATTTTCCTGCCGACGATATATTTAGGGATGGATTCGTATCCGGTTTACTATTTAGGTAGTTCACTCTGTCTCTTTTTACTAGTTATTTATAATCTACATTAAAATGTAAGCAATTTTTATGGAAATTTAGTAGCAAACAAGTTCGAAGAAAATCGGTTGAGCCATTTTCGCTAAAATCGATCACATACCCATATACCTACCGACAAACCATTTTTAGTATATGGACTTAATTTTTTTACTATACAAACAGATTCTATTAAAAATTTTTCAACAAAGTTCATTCATTTAGTCAAAACTTGGGTGTTGTTCTTTAGAAGATTTGATGCTACATGTCACCTAACGACAATACACTGTGATTTCATTCTCGACCATAGTACATGTAGTAGAAAAAATGGTACAGTCTGGCGCACGTCGCTGATTGGCTGGTCAATTAGCGAGGGGGAGCCAATCAGCGATGGGGAGGCCCCGGAGGCGGGGTGGGGCAGGCCGGAGGCGGGGTGTAGCAAGTCGGAGGCGGGGTGTGGCAGGCTGGAGGCGGGGTGTGGCAGGCCGGTGGCGGGGTGTGGAAGGCCGGAGGCAGGGTAGGGCAGGCCGGAGGCAGGGTGGGGCAGGCCGGAGGCAGGGTGGGGCAGGCCGGAGGCAGGGTGGGGCAGGCCGGAGGCAGGGTGGGGCAGGCCGGAGGCAGGGTGGGGCAGGCCGGTGGCGTGTGGCAGGCCGGAGGCAGGGTGGGGCAGGCCGGTGGCGGGGTGTGGCAGGCCGGAGGCAGGGTGGGGCAGGCCGGAGGCAGGGTGGGGCAGGCCGGAGGCAGGGTGGGGCAGGCCGGAGGCAGGGTGGGGCAGGCCGGAGGCAGGGTGGGGCAGGCCGGTGGCGTGTGGCAGGCCGGAGGCAGGGTGGGGCAGGCCGGTGGCGGGGTGTGGCAGGCCGGAGGCAGGGTGGGGCAGGCCGGTGGCGGGGTGTGGCAGGCCGGAGGCAGGGTGGGGCAGGCCGGTGGCGGGGTGTGGCAGGCAGGAGGCAGGGTGTGGCAGGCCGGTGGCGGGTGTGGCAGGCCGGAGGCAGGGTGTGGCAGGCCGGAGGCAGGGTGTGGCAGGCCGGTGGCGGGGTGTGGCAGGCCGGAGGCAGGGTGTGGCAGGCCGGAGGCAGGGTGTGGCAGGCCGGTGGCGGGCTGTGGCAGGCCGGAGGAAGGGTGTGGCAGGCCGGAGGCAGGGTGTGGCAGGCCGGAGGCAGGGTGTGGCAGGCCGGCCGGAACGTTGGAATATTGTTTGGCAAGTCAGTGCTAATCAGATATAAGTAATAAAAATTTGCGCGATGTTGACTGCATGCAGCATTAGCAAGACAGCTCGTAAAATACAATTCGGCGGTGTAAACTTTAGGTTAATAATGTAAATATAGCTCGTCACACGGCTGTTTTAATTTGGCAATATTATTTTTTTCTGTAATCGAACTGAAAAAGCAATGCAGTTGTTACCGGTGCTTTCCGAACTCTGGCGGAACCAGACGATTTTATTGTTCTCGAAATTCGAGGTTTTATGGCCATGGATGTCAGGGCCTGCATATATGCGGTCCGTTTGCCGAAATATGAGGTTTAGTTTTCAACAAAGTGATGCGAGTACTGAGAAAGTTGAAAAGAAACAATAAGGATAATAATGGACCCTAAGCAAGTTTAGGCAAAGCCAAATTAACAGGAAAAATCCAGGAGAAAAAGGTTAGTTGAAAAAAAATGGAAGAAAAACTTCGAAGCAAAAAGGTGACCAGTGCAGAATTACCTGCTTAGATTCTGCACCGCGGGCATACTGCATGAATTGATTGTTTTGTTATTCTTTGAATGTCGTTAATTTACGACTTACATGATAACTTCGGGGATCAATACAGAAATATTGCTTAAATAGAATCGCATTGGACTCACCTGAGCGCATATCAAATCCTCAAAGTCTTTAGCTGTCTCAGACAGAATACTTAAGCCCTGAGACTTTTTTCTGATTTCTTTTCGGCTGAACACGTTGACAACTGCGAATTCGAGCAGGGAGGCAAACACGAATAGCAAGCAGATGCTCATCCACACGTCCATAGCCTGCGATCCGAGGAAATGGGAATAGAAGTGAAGTTTTTTTTACCGTGAACTTTATTTATAAATATCAATAGAATGCTTGTTCGAGGCAAGGGGACTACTCAAGTAGTAAGACGGGAAGGAATACGTAATTTTTTTGAAAAAGATTAGGAAAGACAGGCTTTTCCGAATCAAAACCTTCTCTCTCTGTAATGTCTTATTGTTGGTAATACCTGCCTCGTAAAATTCTACATGAGTAGCCTTGGTTCGAGGCTGCTCATCAGACAAACCTTAATATAAGATACTCGTGGCAGGCTGGCTCTTGCTGTCGCGCTCTGAGTAGTCATGGTGAGCACAGTAAGCAAACCGATGGTCACCCGGGCCGGTATGGCATCGATGGAGATCCAGAAAGCCACCCAGGACAAGATCACGATCAGTACGGATGGAACGTACAGCTGAATGAGGTAGTAGCCAATGTTGCGCCTGAGTACAAACTCCACCTCTAGACATGGGTAATCGCCTGTGGAGAGTTAAGGTCACAATTATTGTCACAGTTTATGCTAGTGTTTAGAAACCTAAAGTTGCATTTGTTCAGAGCCTTACTCCGCTGTAACTAAGCTAAAATCAAAGGAGAACTTCAAGGCAGTTACCAGTAGCGTAGGTTTGCTGACAGTTTTTCGTATTAGTTGCGTGCAGTTCAAACTGCGGCAGAATCAGTTGCTCATCCTTTTCAACTGGACCCGGCCGCCATTGGTAGACGTTGGCTTTGACGGTGTGACCGACTGCAGGAGAGCAAATCGCGAGATTGTTATGATTGAATTCATTGCTTAATGGTTGTTCATTTCTTGTGGATTTGCCTAATTATTTTCGAGAACTATTCTTCACATTTACTACTTGTGATAGTAATTTTAATAGTGAGTAGTATGCTCAAATACTTTGTTGTTTTTTCGAAGAAATATTCAGCTATAAATAAGAAAATGAACTTTCCCCAAAGATACTCAAAAATGCCTGAGTCTGCAGCCACTGAACCTCCGCCCCCCCCCCTCCAACGCGATGCTCGCGATATCTCAAGTGTCACACACCGCAAGCTGCTTACACGACTCAAACTGGATGGGGCAGACCTGAGTGTCCAGGGGATACTTGTGCAGCTTCATCTGGCACGAGAGGGTGGCCGTGATTCTGCAATCGAAATTAGTTCAATCCATTCGGTTTTTTGCGTTAAACGTGTGCATAAAACCGGTGCACAGAAAGTGAGCGCGGATGAGTCTGTTGATGGCGTGAAATTCAAGAATACGAAACTTCCGCGAGTGATGAAGTGAGAAAAACAAGGATGCAAAGCAAGGACGTGAGCAGCATCTGTCGTATTTTATTAAACGTGGCTCTACGCTCTCGCTCACGTCAACTGGGTGCCGTAAAGCCTTAGTCAGGGAGGCGCCTGCTTGTTTACAGCAATAGCTGGAATAATACAATGACCCAGGCTTCAGTTTGGTCTCTGATCACGCAATTTTATTTACGTGTGGCATTGGCAGTGATTAAAATAAGGTCAGGCCAAGGACGATTGTTAAGCTAAATTTGGGACCCATCGACTTCAACTAGATAGTATCATAAGCGACAGTTTGAAAATGAGAAGCCCTTTGCCTTTTGAATGGATTTTGCATGGGTCATTGGTAATCCATGAGAGTTTAGATTTCGAAGTCAGTTGATTTGAATAAACACTGCTGTATGAACAAATTTGCACTAAAGTACACGTAGATAAACTCTTTAATTTTTACTTGGCAGCGTAGTAAACTGTGCCATTCGGGTAGAGCCGCATGAGCCGATTTGGTAGGGTAACCTCGTGAAATGTCGCCTTCTTCTCGTTTCTGAAATGTACACGAAAAGGGGGTAAAATGGCCAACTTGACTCGGTGTTTTCTAACTGTCTTAAGATGTGGAGCGTCTATAGATATGATATGATTTATATGACGCTCCCGGGAGCGTCTATAGATCTGGATCGTCTATAGATATGATATGATTTATATGACGCTCCTGGGATTTGGAGCGTCTATAGATCTGGAGCGTCTATAGATCTGGAGCGTCTATAGATCTGGAGCGTCTATAGATGTGGGGCGTCTATAGAACTGGAGCGTCTGTAGATATGGAGCATCTATACAATAGATGTAGGGCGTCTATAGATTTGAAGCGTCTATAGATGTAGGGCGTCTATAGAACTGGAGTGTCTATAGATGTACGGCGTCTATAGAACTGGAGCGTCTATAGATTTAAAGCGTCTATAGATCTGGAGCGTCTATATATGTAGGGCGTCTATAGATCTAGAGCGTCTGTAGATATGAAGCATTTATACAATAGATGTAGGGCGTCTTTAGATTTGGAGCGTCTATAGATGTAGGGCGTCTATACATTTGGAGCGTCTATAGATCTCGAGCATTTATAGAGCTGGAGCGTCTATAGATTTGGAGCGTCTATAGATCTGGAGCGTCTATAGATCTCGAGCATTTATACATCTGGAGCGTCTATGTCTACAAAAAGAATCACAATTATGAAAGTAGCTGTAGCAGCATGTCAGAAAAAGTGTATACCAAACTAAACCTGAAAAACACATCCGGAACCCAGATTTTATCCCAGGCTCGGTCCGGCAGCTTCATGAACTCCATGCCGCACATGTGACTGCGATTGAAGGCCAACCGGGGGTCCCACCACTGCTCCCGCATGTACAGGTTGATCTCGTAGTCCTGGGTGGTAGATGGTGTTGGCGCAATCATTTTATTGCGGAAGTGAGCCTGTCTATCCGGCTTAGTGTCTGTCTGTCTTTCTTAGTGTCTGTCTGTCTGTCCTAGTGTCTGTCTGTCTGTCCTAGTGTCTGTCTGTCTGTCTTAGTGTCTGTCTGTCTGTCTTAGTGTCTGTCTGTCTTAGTGTCTGTCTGTCTGTCTTAGTGTCTGTCTGTCTGTCTTAGTGTCTGTCTGTCTTAGTGTCTGTCTGTCTGTCTGTCTGTCTGTCTTTCTGTCTGTCTGTCTTAGTGTCTGTCTGCCTGTCTGTCCGTCTTAGTGTCTGTCTGCCGTCGTAGTGTCTGTCTGTCTGTCTTAGTGTCTGTCTGTCTTTCTGTCTGTCTGTCTTAGTGTCTGTCTGTCTTTCTGTCTGTCTGTCTTAGTGTCTGTCTGTCTGTCTGTCTGTCTGTCTGTCTGTCTGTCTGTCTGTCTGTCTGTCTGTCTGTCTGTCTGTCTTAGTGTATGTCTGTCTGTCTGTCTGTCTGTCTGTCTGTCTGTCTGTCTGTCTGTCTGTCTGTCTGTCTGTCTGTCTGTCTGTCTGTCCGTCTGTCTGTCTGTCTGTCTGTCTGTCTGTCTGTCTGTCTGTCTGTCTGTGTGTGTGTCTGTCTGTCTGTCTGTCTGTCTGTCTGTCTGTGTGTGTGTCTGTCTGTCTGTCTGTCTGTCTGTCTGTCTGTCTGTCTGTCTGTCTGTCTGTCTGTCTGTCTGTCTGTCTGTGTGTGTGTCTGTCTGTCTGTCTGTCTGTGTCTACATTCGAGTCTGTACTACAGTTCTGTTTATTCTGCATATGTTTCCTCTCTCTATTAATCAAACTGGCCTTACAGAAGCATTACAAGAAAAACTGCGAGACGTGAATATTTGTCTCTGAAATTATATTTTTCATGTCATACATAGTCGCTTTGTCGCTATGTCCTATTGCTTGCCTATAGCCGTAGAAATGAGTACAGAGTTACATGTGGTGCTACTCAGAATGGCTAGCTACATTTAGTGAGCTGCTAAACTCATAAACTGATATAATATACCCACTTAATTACGTATCTAGGGACAGACAATAGACGTATATGACGCTGTTATTTTCAGCAGCCCCCGAGAGCAGTTGTAGAATCAAAGAAGCATCAATCTCACCCCGGCACGTGATGATTATTAGATTATAAAATGGCATCAAGGCTACCCAAAATAGCATTCTAAACATCCGTGAGGTTGCTCACCATTGATTGCTCGCTAATATAATTGAATCCGTTTATGTAGATGCCGAGAAGAATAATGGTAGGACCAGCTGAAAACACGAAAATAAAAGCATAAATAAGCCTTTTACATTAGTTTATGCTCATAATAAATGAAAAACCAGAAGTTTTAATTAAACCAAAAGATAATTAACACAACAAATCACAAAAAAAGGAAAATATTCGTTCCTTAACCACTGTCTATGGCTAAAATCATTACACAAGTAGAGTACAGGCCAGTCATATAGACATTTTTATGAGTATTTCGGAAGTTGGTTTCATGCATATAATGAATTCCACTTCATGATGGCTGTTATGACTTCGGCCATAGAACCATATCTATGCGAATATTAGTATACTTTGAAAAGTAATTTAATTATAATCCATAGAAATAAAGACTTTCCGTGAAAATATTTGCGTTCTCCGGGATTTTATTTGGTAATATTCAATAATATCCCGCAAAGTCTTAATGACTATAGTTTATACGAGATTACACATGCCTTTTTCGGGAGTTATTTTCATAAATCCCTCGGGCCTCAGGCCCTCGTGATTTATACAAATAACTCCCTCAAAAGGCATGTTTAATCTGATACATATCGCCTTGTTTTAGCCGGATCAAAACGTTAATTTTGTCCTCATATGTCCAGAACCGATAATACAAGCTACATTAAAAAACTTAATACCTAAAACCAACAGAGCCATTGAATTAATTATCATTACAGATTTTAGAATTGCCAGGTCAAGTGGAAATTAGCCTATCAGAGCGCTTCCCAATATTAGCCCACATTGTTGCGCAATCACAACGATGGATATAACTTGGACAGAGCAGCTGGGCATAAAGAGTAATACACAGAATGAGTCTGCTACTTAAAATGACTATATGATTGCACTGGACTTGGTCTTTTTGCAACTAGTAATTTTTCTTATTGACCAGAAGAACCTATATCAAACTTCAAATCTCCAATCCAACACCTCAAACACGTTCAATTTAACATCTGGCATGCGAACTCTCTCTCTATCTCTCTCTGCAATAAATTAGTCTCACTCAAACTCGGATGCGTTCTCTTGTTATAAACGCTTGAGTCGACCAGTTTTTTGTAGAGCTCATAACTGAAATAATAATTATTAGACAAAATTAGACAAAAGAGATGTACAATTCTAATAAAAGACGCGATAAGCCGGTGCGGTCGTTATTACGGGTGCAAAGTAAATTTACAACGACTATACAGTGCAGTGCTATGTATAAAAACTAAAAACTAATTAATTTTCTGCTGTTAATAGCAGGTGACACTGTGTGATAAACAGGCCGTATGAGCAAAGTTGTACCATTGGTCACAGGTCAATGCTTCTGCTCTGATTTTTGTATGAGCGTGTGAACAAAGATGTAGCTATGTGGAACTTTGATCAAATTCTCATTCACCCGAACAGTTGCTCAGTTAATTGGAACCATAGACATAAATAGGTGTGAAAATCAACTTCCTTTTCTTTACGGTTTAAAGTTCGCATTGGAAGCAAGCTGGTAGAAGAAATGTCGAGTCAAGACGAGAAGGACAAGATTTTCGTTCGGGCAGGTGGCTCTTCTTTTTGCAACAAATAACTCAGTCATGCTGACAGAGCAGTAGGAAATTATGATGCTGCTTATGGCCTGAGCATGCCGTCGACTTTTGACCGAGAAAATGAGAAAAAATGCATTAAAACTTTTGTCTATGGGGCAGCGGTCGAAAAATTGTCTTATCAAAAGGGTCAGATATAGAATCCAGAGCAAGACTGCAGCCAGAGGAGGGGAGAGAGAGGAATGGGAATAGAGAGGAGATAAGAGAGATAGGAGAAAGAGAGACGAGGGAATAGAGGAGAAGAGAGGAGAGGGGAGAGAATGGTATGAGAAGGGAAATAAGAGGAGCGAAGAGAGAAGGAGAGGAGAGAAAAAGAGGAGAGAAGGAGAGGAGAGAAGGAGAGGAGAGAAGGAGAGGAGAGAAGGAGAGGAGAAAAGGAGAGGAGAGAAGGAGAGGAGAGAAGGAGAGGAGAGAAGGAGAGGAGAGAAGGAGAGGAGAGAAGGAGAGGAGAGAAGGAGAGGAGAGAAGGAGAGGAGAGAAGGAGAGGAGAGAAGGAGAGGAGAGAAGGAGAGGAGAGAAGGAGAGGAGAGAAGGAGAGGAGAGAAGGAGAGGAGAAAAGGAGAGGAGAGAAGGAGAGGAGAGAAGGAGAGGAGAGAAGGGAGAGGAGAGAAGGAGAGGAGAGAAGGAGAGGAGAAAAGGAGAGGAGAGAAGGAGAGGAGAAAAGGAGAGGAGAGAAGGAGAGGAGAAAAGGAGAGGAGAGAAGGAGAGGAGAGAAGGAGAGGAGAGAAGGAGAGGAGAGAAGGAGAGGAGAGAAGGGAGTTGAGAAAGGAGAGGAGAAAAGGAGAGAAGAGAAGGAGAGGAGAGAAGGAGAGGAGAGAAGGAGAGGAGAGAAGGAGAGGAGAGAAGGGAGAAGAGAGAAGGAGAGGAGAGAAGGAGAGGAGAGAAGGAGAGGAGAGAAGGAGAGGAGAAAAGGAGAGGAGAGAAGGAGAGGAGAAAAGGGAGAGGAGAGAAGGAGAGGAGAGAAGGAGAGGAGAAAAGGAGAGGAGAGAAGGAGAGGAGAGAAGGAGAGGAGAGAAGGAGAGGAGAGAAGGAGAGGAGAGAAGGAGAGGAGAGAAGGGAGAAGAGAGAAGGAGAGGAGAGAAAATAAGAGAGGACAGGAGAGAAGTGGAGAGGAGAGAAGAGGGGGATAAGAGAGGGAGAGGAGAATAGAGATGGGAGAGCCAAGAATTAAGAGGAGATTTGACTAGGGAGCAGAGAAGAACCAAACCAAAGAAGGATTGCTATTTTGATCTTTCAAAGGACCCGAGTTTATTCACACTGATGCGAGTCTCTACTCAGTCACAGGGCATTTGATCAAGATGCGAGCAGTGGCGTGATGATAGTTCTACTAGCTCGTAATATAGAAAAAAATAAGGAGAACAGATTTACAACGAGCATGCAAAGAAGAATCCAGCAGATCACGCTAGCAACTGACTTTTATTCGGTGAGTTTCGCTTGTCGTACTTGGTTTCCGCAATAAAGCTAAAAATTGAACGGCTTTGTTTGGTCAAACTCCAATTCCGCAACAATTTCCGTGTTAGCTCAGTTCGCGTCTGCATTTTCTCATTTCCTTTCAAACTATTTTTAGGTAGCTTTATAAGCCTTATTTTGCCAAGTAGGTCGTTATTTACTGCAAAAAATCTTAAAACTAAAAGCGAACTGCTTGAATCCAATGAATATGAGAACGATTTAGTGCAGTAAGTATAGAAACCATGCAGTTTTTTTCCAGTGTCTGTGAGTTTACTTGAGAATGGTCATGTAAGCATGGATTAAGATAAATGAATGTCACGATAGTTCTTCTATCATATTCAATATATAAACCTTTACACAAAACTTTAATCAAAACTTTACACAAGATTATCATTATGGGCAAAATTAAACAACACAAAGCAATGAATGGATTTAGCTTACCTTGTTATATTCATTACGCATTCTGCCGAGGCGCGGGAGAACAGAATGCAGCAAATACCAACCACTGACAGCCTGATTGTCTGGCAGGGGCCGCTTGATTGACAGCTCCGGCCGTTCATTGACAGGTCGCTGAGGGATGGAGATAAGCTTGCTTGCTTGTGTGTCTGTCTGTCTGTGTGTCTGTCTGTCTGTCTGTCTGTCTGTCTGTCTATCTGTCTGTCTGTCTGTCTGTCTGTCTGTCTGTCTGTCTGTCTGTCTGTCTGTCTGTCTGTCTGTCTGTCTGTCTGTGTGTCTGTCTGTCTGTCTGTCTGTCTGTCTGTCTGTCTGTCTGTCTGTCTGTCTGTCTGTCTGTCTGTCTGTCTGTCTGTCTGTCTGTCTGTCTGTCTGTCTGTCTGTCTGTCTGTCTGTCTGTCTGTCTGTCTGTCTGTGTGTCTGTCTGTCTGTCTGTCTGTCTGTCTGTCTGTCTGTCTGTCTGTCTGTCTGTCTGTCTGTGTGTCTGTCTGTCTGTCTGTCTGTCTGTCTGTCTGTCTGTCTGTCTGTCTGTCTGTCTGTGTGTCTGTCTGTCTGTCTGTCTGTCTTTCTGACTAACTGACTTATATCTGTCTGTAAATTGGAACTACACGACCAGCATGTCTAAATTTGACCCCAGAGGGACAAGTCAAATAAAGAAATCAGCTGCCTCTCTCCTGGGTGGTCTAATCTTGCATTCTGTAGTCATATTTTTAACAAACAATCTTAAAGAGTAAAGAGAATGGAAAAAGACTTGTAGGCCTACTAGTCGCCCAAGCAAGAGACCGCAATTTTGTTTGACTGTACAGATTTCAACGCTCGAGCACAGGATTGTTGACCAGCCGAGGGCACACAGCGCGGCAATATTTGCCGGTCAAACTCGATCGAGAATGGGAGAGAAGACTAAAGATAGGAGCGAACATATTGGCCCTGGCGGCAATGCTCAGAGGAAAGCCGACCCAGTCCACTCTGTTCAGGTTTCAGTCACACTATATTAGTCTCCCTGTGCCTTACTCTCGCAGCCAAATGGTCTCCCCTTATTTTCTGCTTTTAGATCGAGCTGTTGAACTGCGAGTTAGTTGCCTGCCTAATAGTGCACAGTGTAATTTCTGTATTTATAAATTTTCTGTTGTGTGCTTTTCTAGACCTTTTATGCATCGTATATTGTTAAACCCACGATACTTTACAACGGAATAAGATGCTCAAACACTGATAATGCTATTATCTTAGATTGCGCTTTTGAGCCATAAGTCTGAATCAGCGATTCGCAGAAAGTATATTGGTATTTTTTGCTGTAATACACGCGAGACGTATTGAATATTCTAACGTTACTCGATTTGAGGCCTTGTTATATGAAGTCTGACCATAGACTGGGACATTTTCCGTAGTAAGCGGAACATCCTACAGAAAAGAAGGGCCTACGGGAAAAAAGCTAGGTTAAATTCTAATTTGCATCCAACTACAAGCTATGCATGCACTGTATAGTTTATTAAAGAATATAAAATATTATAGCAGTCCATATTTGAAAGTGCGCGCTCTTAATGGAAGCTGAGTTGTAGAAAAATTCTAATTTCTATCACCCTTTGGGAATTCGTTATTGACCTCTTAAATTTTGGTAGAAATTGCTTCAAAATATCCTTTCTGCCTAATCCCATCTAACTCGGCAAGTTCCTTGAGCTGTTTGAGAAATTTTCCTTCCCCGGAGCGGGCAACAGTCATCGAGTCAAAGCTTACTTTCGCGCTACTTCGAAAACTCGAGGATTAGAAATATTGTATCCAATAGCAGAGACTTGCGGTTGCGCGATTGGTGACCCCGTCGCAAGGAGACCCGGAAACCAGAACCTGGAGTAAAGAAAATCTTTTCTCAGTCAAGTTTCTGTGTGTTGTATTTGACCCAATCTGTCTTTAGGTTCTGTTGGATTTGCATGTAAGCTTTGGTATCCGTTTTCTAACTTTGGCCCATAGTTTTCACAGACAGAGATTTGGAGAAGATCTGCTCCTCCAGAATCTACTTCTGGGTGTCCTTGCACAGAGTCGGCAGGGGTGGACTTGTGACTTGGGATATGAGGGGAGAAAAAAGATGGCGTGACTGAGGAGCCAAAGGGGAGCGGGGAAGCGGAGCACTTCAGTAGCCTTTTTTCGGTAGGAATTTCGGGTAGGCAGAGAAAACCGCAGATCCCTGATATCGGCAGCAGAGATGACCCTGATAGCTGCATGGCTTGGAGCTGTGACGGGAGAAAAACGATTGTGCCAATAAAGTCCTTTGCTTCCCATTGCAGCGTTGCATTCGAAGCTTTTCGACTGGAATCAGCCCTGTCAAGGAGGTCTAGAACCAGATCTGGAGTAGGAACTCTAACCTCAGTCTAATTTTTGCACGGCAGACAGCCGAATTTTTTAAATTCATTTTTTGTTAAAATTATAATATACTTCGTGTGATAACTAGGTCTGATTTGAAATCTGAGGGCTAGTTTAAACAAACCCAGAGAAAGTAAAAAACTAACCATATTGAAATTTTTTGTTGAAAATTCCAATATTTCTTAAATTATTTTATTTGCAAAAGTTTCATTGGTAAATCTTTCGAATTTGAGAGTTGAGAGCTTGAGAGTTGCTATTCCAGGTCCTAGTTAAAGAACTTCTTGAGCCAGAATCTTCGATAGTTGCTGCCCGCAGCAGCAGTGATTTATGACACCCCCGATTGGCCCTAGGAAGCTCAGTCTGGCGTGAAAGACGGCCGGATATGTCTGTGAGTCGGTGGGAAAAAACTAAAATAGAACGGATCTACTAGCGCAATCCTTTGGATTGCATGGTTTTCTGCACTATGCATGCGATGTTTGAAACTGCCTGATTTTTTAATTGCTCTCTAGGGAATATTTCACAAATCAAGATTTTGGGAGATTATCCGCAAGGACGGATTAGAAGCTATATTATACCGGCAGCTACTCTTTGTAATAGATTGGTCTCTAAAAGCTGGGAAGAGTGCAAAATAATTTAACCTTTTTAACGTTGCCTCACAATATTGTGCAATGCTACAGTAATTCTAATTCAGCACATTTCTCTTTTAAAGCATTTCAATAATCATTTTTATTGTATGAATAAACCTCCTGAGTATAATATTAATAAATTCCTAATTTTAATAGTAATTATTACAATAATCATATTAATCGTTTTATAAAGAAATAAATTGACAGAAAAAAATCTTAGTTTTAAAGGCTTTTATTTGTTTTAATGGATCCAATATAAATGTAGCCATCGTAGATCTGTGTAAGCTTCTCTGAATCGATTTCTTAGAATCGAATAATAAAATAATAATATAGCTATTTCTGAATAAATTTTGATTTCATCACCCAATTGATTTTTTACTGCGAGTTTTTTCTTTTTAGGTACTCCATTGGAACTTTCGAATCGTCTTTAATTGAGACTGTCTTTATACTTTTTCCGGAATTATGTACGAGTATATGTAAGCTAGTTTTCTATTGCGTTCAAACTAAAACCAGTGAAATTGGAACGGAGTAAGAACTATTGCTTTTGTAAAAGACAGAGAAAGGCAAAACTAGATCAGAAATTTGGCGTACTGTCTGTGGCCCAACCTATCTTTATCCGATGGGATTTTAAGTGTCCGCGTTTACTGACTTAGCATGACAAAAGTAAAAATTATAGACTCAACCAATAAATGTAATTGAAGCGGGACTTTCCAAACAGTTGGGCCATAGCTATTAAGCAAATGAGCAATCCATGATATTTCCTAATCTATGCTCATGGCTTGGCTACTCATCGTGAAAACTCAATCATAGTCTGTCTCTAAAACCATAGAAACAATCTACCATTGTGGACATTGATATATAGATATAGAAAAAAATATAAAACGTCTATGAAATACACAGACTGTCTGTCACAGACAAATTTTTACTATTGCTATTAATTCTCTCAATGACCCCCTTAGAACTTTCTATCCCCAAAAACTCTCCCTTTACTCAACTTTCCCTTCATTATTCAGGGATTCTAGGCATTAAAAGCAGCAAATTACTTTGAACAATAATCATGATAAGTAAGAGGGACGTCAGGGAGTGCCTGACGGGTGTCCAGAGTTAGACTTTACGCAAGCACTCTCTGGTACAATTAATCATTAATGAGCTGGTGAGCTGGTACTCTGAGTGCCATCCAGTGGTGAGTTTGACTTGCGGGGGTGGCTTTTCAAAACTTCAATGGGAAAAGCGAAATTAGTTCCGTTGTATTAGCAGCAGCAATGGCAGCTGACCAGTTGCAGAAAAGTCTGAGGAATTGCAAGTTAATTACAGGCTCCAGCTGCCTGCTCTCTCACTCCCGCCCTCCTGTGTCTCTGTTGGACTGATAGACTGAGCTAGGGTTGTGGGTGTAGGTAAGGGATGAGTTTGAAGAGCTGAAAGAAAGACGCCTAAAATAGACATGGCAAAGGCGGCAAGTGGGTCTGAGCAGATCCCAAGAAGGAGGTCTTGAGTAGATTAGAGCTGAGCAGTCATTGCTCACGCGAGCTAGATGTCTTTCGTCACGCAACCCTCCCTCCTTCCCTCTCGCGTCTTCAACAAGCGGCACTTGCTGGCAAAGAGTGGGTGGTGGGCCACTCTCTGCACCCTGCTTGCTCCGATTCTCAGCACTAGGGTGCGTGAGGGGCGACTCAAAGTGCGACTCACTACCCCGACATATGACCGGACTCTTCGTTTGCTCATTTTTTGTTTCCGAGACTTCGGAACTCTTGGGCGAGACCAGCTTGATTTGGCGGGCTTATGAAATCCATCGCCTATGGGAGGTGGGCACTTAACTGGGCTGCCTGCAGACGCTATAAATAAATATTCTGTCGGTGCTGTGTACTCTCGCTTCGTTCTCTGGTAGCTGGCGAGAGAAATAATTGAACAGATATGCAGAGCTGAACCTGTTGTGCGGACAAGTGAATAAAAAAAATCGCCAATTAGAGACAGGTACTATAAGACAATAAAACAGAGAGACAGAAAGAAAGACAGACAGACAGACACACAGACAGACAGACAGGCAGATAGACAGACAGACAGAGGCACACACACACACAGACAGACAGACAGACAGACAGACAGACAGACAGACAGACAGACAGACAGACAGACAGACAGACAGACAGACAGACAGACAGACAGACATGCAGGCAGGCAGTCAATAAGACAGGCAGGTAAACAGTCAGAGAGTCCATGTGTGAATTCAAACTTCCACCGAATAAATTCTGGGCCAACAGTGGGATGATCAATCAAACAAACTTTTTTCTACTTAAATCTGATTTAGTTTGGAAAGTTTTCCGTCAGCTTCTCAATGTCTGGTTGAATCAATAAAACGGGATGAAGAAGTGTTGTTTTAAATTCAATCACTGCATGAGTTTAAAGTCCAACTGGATCCATTGAGTCAAGATTAAGTTTGCCTGTCGGTGTGTCTGTCTGTCTGTCTGTCTGTCTGTCTGTCTGTCTGTCTGTCTGTCTGTCTGTCTGTCTGTCTGGTCTGTCTGTCCGTCTGTCTGTCTGTCTGTCTGTCTGTCTGTCTGTCTGTCTGTCTGTCTGTCTGTCTGTCTGTCTGTCTGTCTGTCTGTCTGTCTGTCTGTCTGTCTTTCTGTCTGTCTGTCTGTCTGTCTGTCTGTCTGTCTTTCTGTCTGTCTGTCTGTCTGTCTGGTCTGTCTGTCTGTCTGTCTATCTGTCTGTCTGTCTGTCTGTCTGTCTGTCTATCTGTCTGTCTGTCTGTTTTTCTAGCCCCTCAGCAGTTGAATTTGCTCCAGCTGCATGCGAAGTGTCAATTGGCCAGTTCTGAAGCGGCTCAACTAAAATCGATCAAGCCGCTTCAGCAGCTAACAAGTGGCTAATTAGAAAGTCGAGGTGAATCGCATCGATTTCCCGCGCGCATAGCATCCAACCAGCGACCTGTCTTGGCAAATGGGTCCTCCGTCAACAAGTGAATTCTACTTAGAATCTAAGCTTCAGATCTTTTTTATTCTTAGCTAATAAGTTTCTCAATAATTGCTTAAGTTTTAATTAGGCATGTCGATGAAAAAAAAATTGCGAAAAGAGGATCCAAGCCGGGCCTCCGGGAAAAAAGTTAGTTTGGATTTTCTTTCCAGCGTGACTGCTTTTTGGACACAGGGAGCGGGGAGTTTCTTTCCGCCCTGTTTTTTTTTCCGCTGGTGCAGATCTGGGCCACCTTTTTCAGGATCCCAGCGCAGTCAGGGAAGTCACTTGAACTGCGGGATAACTGTTTATCGGGGGAAGAGAAAAGGAAAACTGCCGTCAATTTTTTTCCCGGCAGAAAGCTGGGATGCCGCTGCGTTCGTTCGCTTCTCCGTTTAGTGGAAACTGCATCCTTGCTGTCTGTTCCGGATCTGGCTCTGTGGCTTAAATGGGAGGAAAGCGAAAGCAGCGAAAATTAGCTGGCCATGTGTATCGATTTTTCAAGGTGCAAGTGGCGGATTTGCGCTAAAGTTTGTCTGTCGCCTGGCAGTTGCACCGCTCAGTGGGTTATGCAACACTGGTACGTCCAGATTGTTACATACTAAAGCCATTATGTATGCTTTTGGTCCTGCTGCTTGCCTGTCTCTGTTTTAGTCTAAATATTGTTCTTCTTAGTCTCATTTCGTCTCTGGGTATTGATTTTCTAATGAAATTGTTTTCAGATACCCAAGGCCCACGGTGCCTCGTGCAGCTTCAAGTGTAACCCCATCAGCCAATATTTGCCCAGTCTCACCTTCTTAGCTAAACAAGAACCGACTGAATGCTCCCACACGGAGCGCCTGTAATGTACTTGGCTAATTGATTCTAATAATAATATTGCCTATGCTGGGAGACTTAAAACCCTAACTAATTAAAACCTTCCATAAGTTGAGTTTGTCAACTAAACATTGGTTGCTTTGTTAAGGATATGTGCCCTCATACCAACTCAGCTGCGGATAGATGTTAAGCCACATCTATCTGTTATCCTCTTGAGTCCGAGTCTTACCCTATACGGTTTTGCTGATATTGATTTGCACGAGTAAGCCAAATCCGTCAATGAGCTGTTGCAGATCCCACGGAGCCCAGAGCCGTCTCAACCCGAGGGGCGGTGAGAGACACACACACACACACACTGATTAGTACGAGTACAACTCAAAGCTGGGGAATTAGCTCCCTCCGCGTGAAAGACGGATAGAAACTGCTCAACAATATTGTCGATACGGGCTGGCAGGAAGCCACTAGAGCTGCGCTCGAGTTTATCCTAAGCAGCGGCGATCGAAAAAAGACGATGGGAGAAGCTTTGTTTTACCCTCCTAATTCTTCTCTTTTATCCCGTCTCTTCCGCTCAGGCACCTTTACCTTGCCAGTACTACATGTATAATAGGCTAGTATTTCTTTTTACTGTAGCCTAGGGGTTAGAGCGTCGGAGTCACGACTTGATGATCGGAGGTTCGATTCCCGATCCAACAATTTGTGTCCTTGAGCAAGACACTTAACTCTTGCATTGATTTAGGTTCACCCAGCTGTCAAAATGGGTGCCAGGATTTGTCACTAAATGTGTGGCGACCCCCGCAGTCCTTGGACTGAACAGCAGCTGCGGCTGAGCTGTCGGTTGCACATCTGAAGGTGTAATCAATTATTATTAGTATCACTGTGATAGACATGCATGCTTGCCTAGTCACTGGCTGCGTGTTCGCTGGTGTCTCGGATCTACGCTCATAAAAAGCTCACTGACGAATAACTAACTGAACTTGCCTTCTCAACTTCTCGAACCCTAACTTAACACCAATAAAAACTAGCTCGAAAAGGGTTTTACTATCGTGAAGAAAGTGATGAAAATGCAGACTAATACATGTAGTTCACGAACTGGCATGGCTTGGCATGGTGGTATTGGAGGAAGAGAAGGAAAGGGAAAGGTCAAATTTTGGGTAATTTGTCTTTGAGAGGCCAACAGTACAGTCTGCTCAGGAAAGGTCATTATCTATGAGCCGCACAGAAACTAAGAGTGTTCTTCTGCATTGGTGGCAGAACACTTTCGGCATTCATGTCAGAGGATAATTTTCCCCTTCATCCTGGTTTCATCATCACATCGCTCTCCTATCCCAAATTTTTTCTTCACGCGGCGGGTTCATTGGATTTTTCATCCGGTTCGGCATGTCGGGCTGGTTAAGTTTCCAGAAAAGTGCTGGCCCGATCGCTAGACAAGAGCCCTGCACCCGCCTTGGTTCCGTGGGAGCGGCAGCGCTGCATTTCTGTTAGAGAAGGAATTTGTGCATGCAATGCGCCGTTGCTCGGGGGATTGACCAGCTATGAGAAAAATGAGGATCAGCAACAGCACGTTGCCTATGACCTTATTTTCGGCGAATCTTTGAAATAAATATCGACATCAAAATTCATAGTCCTGAGATACATATGATTGAATTTTGAGCTAGATGACAATTTAATTCTTACTCACAAAGTAACTAAGAGCAGTACGATTTTCTTAGAAATGAGATGTAGGCCGGTAAGTAATGTGGGCTCTCATTTTTGCTGACCCCGAAGACACACTCACACGCAGATTTACACTGTAGTTAGTTCGGTAGTGAACATTACAACATTATGCACTAAGCAAAGTGGTGATGCTACTTGCAAACGCTTTCATGAATCGTTGCTAACATTTTCACCTCTCTGAAACCGGGTGCACTTGTGTTGGCTGCTACAAGTATAATTTATGTAGACAGGCACATAAATATACGCAAAATGATGTATGGCGCTACAAATCGCACAGCAGCTATAAACAGATTTTTGGAACAATAATGATGATTAATAATAGCTGATTACATCTGCCTTCAGATGTAATATTTGATTACATCTGTAATCAACGACAGCTCAGCCGCAGCTATTGCGCGGCGCATCTGAAGGCTGCGTACGGCTGTTCAGTCCAAGGACTGGGAGGTTGCCACACACACCCCCAATTAGCCCAGCTAATGCTGGCACCCATTTTACAGCTGAGTGAACTGAAACAGAGTTAAAAGTCTTGCTCAAGGACTCAAATTGTTCCGAGTGGAATCGGATCGGGAATCGAAACCCCGACCTTCAAGTCGTGAGTCGATCCGACGCTCTAACCACTCTGCAAATTACTGTGACCGCGTTTGAAATCAAACCGATCCTTTTGTAGAAACGATATTTAACTTACGACAAAGATTGTTGTCAGGATGGACTAAATTTTGATGACAACTCGGGTGACAGCTTGCCAACTTTGTCAAATTTGATCGCGAACAGGAATTGTCAATTTAAAGCCTGCAATTGCTTCCTCATGAGAAAGGAATTCGCAGTCTTCTTGTAGAACTCCGGAGCTGCCGAGTTTCACCGCTTTGCAGATGTCACCATGTCAGCTCAGATCTTCCTCCCGTTCTCTCAAAGTCAAAGACAAATTCTGCAACTCTACTCTCGTGCTGCTTCTTCTTGCTCTGCGTGTCTTCCTGGGTCTTTCTGTCGGGGGAATGCAGAACTTAAAAGAATCGGGCTGTCTAAGGGACTGACTATACACGGGAAAATTCTTAAGAAAACAGGACAAAAACACTGTTGTGCACAATAAAAAATTGGAAAGCAGAAGTTGAGGGGTTGGAAATGTAGGCGGAGGGGGGAGAGACTTATTGTTGTCTTTTCTCAATTGATTTTCTATTCCGCCTCAACGTATTTCTCTCTCTGGAGGGAGCTTCCAACTGACTTTCAGGTGCTCGCTTCCGTCCTGTTCAAAGAAGAGAAATGTTTTTTGGTCTTGAAGGACTCCTGACTTATTGGCGGAGCCGAATCTTTCTTGGCCGTGACTAAGATTTCTTTGTTTCAGAATTACAGTAGCTCCAGAGAGTCCCATAAACAGCTTCTATAGCCTAAGTAACATCAAAAATGGTTTATTATATTGGCAAAAGCCCTCACTGGAGAGTCCTGGATTTCGAAAGATCCTCATTGGTCAGTCAGGAGATTTTATTCAAACAGGGCATTTCGATAGTCAGATGCAAGCGTGTCGTCAGTTTCCACCAATACTACTTCATGGCTATTGGTCAGTAGAATGACTGAACCTCGACTTGAATTTGGATGCGAAAATGCTTGACTCCGACACTAAATAGTAACAGAAAATGACTGTTTTAAAACTTTCACCCGAAAAGTAGTTGATTTGTTTATATAATTGTCAATTTTTGTTCAAATAAAAAAGGGGAGTAAGGTGCGCTAAGTGCTTTTTTACTGTAACGGGAATTTATAAAAATCGAACTCTGTAACGTTTTTGTCTGGTCAAGGTTCAGACCAGTAAATCGGGCTTTTAGAACAGAAAGATTTTGAATTTACTACTTTTAAATAGTTTAAAAAGAGTGCAGAATCGTAGGAGAGAGCAAATAACGTACTAGCTGTGTACATGTAAAAGTTCAATGAGTTAGCTCTTAAAAAACATCTTTAATGCAATAAAAAAACAAGGAAAATACCAACAGACAGAAACATTTCAAATCTTTGTACTCGTAAAAGTTAAAATTTATGGCAGTGCAGTTTAAAAAAAATTCGATCGGGAAAGTTTACTGAATTTAAAAACTCATATGTCGTAGAAATTAAAGATTTTGGCGCTTTTCAAATACAATAGGATCGTTTAAAATTTCAAAAATAAACAGCGATGCAAAAAATTTGTTGAGAAAAAAGTTTATTAGCGTCCCCATGGATGAACGAATGGTTTTGGTTAAAAAAAATAGGCTCTTTAATAAATTGAATCGCACCTTAACTTTTGTTATTCTAGAGCTATAAGCCACATGCAGCTAGCGATTTTAATTTAAACCACTGCATAAAATGAAAATAGTCAGATAGAAGTAATTCAAAGGAAGGACTTGTTTGTGCTTTTATGCTTTTCTTACTATGCTATTATATAACATGCCCATCAACAGATATTAAAACACGAAGCAACCTTCGGAGAAGTTTCAATATTTAAAACAGCTCTTTGTCCTTGGCGTATCTTCCTGCACTTTCAACGTAATGAATAATATCTAATCCGATAGCCGTGTAAATTCAACCGGTGCTGGTGATGCGGCGCTGCTGGGCCAGATTGTTGAGCATCTTCTCACGCTCGGCCTGCACCTCGCTGAGCGACAGTCGCCGACTACGCAGACGGGCTGTCAGGCTCTTGATGACGTCGAAGGCGAAATCGACGTCTTTCTGTTCGGCGTGCGAGGTGCACACGAAGCGCAGGTAGTAGGTTGGCGGGTTGCCCGTCTCGGCCGCATTCAGGTGGATTCGTCCGTCGTCGCAGATCAGATTGTACAGCAGAGCGTTCACCGCGTCCGTGTCCTGGAGTAGTGGAATAGGCTGGTTGAGTCTTAATTGCTGGGATTGGGTCGAGCCAGATCGCAACTATAGTTTGAGATCAGCCTCAAAAGGTCAAGTTTGATAAGAACATGCTCTTTCATGTTTACTGATTGCTCAGACCAATGCCAATCCAACGGAGGTGCAATTGAGAGCAAAACTTACTCTTCAGTAAGCATTAGACGCGCCACTTACTAAAACTCCGGAGCCTGCGGACGAGCCATCTGGTCTGATGGGAAGCTGAAAGCGTGCGTGTGAGTTTTCGCTATAATGCTCATCTGGACCACTATAGTTAATAGCAGTAGTAAATCTAGTCTTAGTAGTCCTTGCACTGTGACTATTCAGTGCTGAAAAAAAGCTCTAATTACGTGTAGATGAATGGAAGATATTGGTACTTGTGTTCGCAGTTGCTACGACTACAGTAATTTGAAGATTTGCTACCCGCGTAAATGTATATGATTTATGCTCTATGAGCGTAGTTCTAATGTTTGCTAAAACCTTTCAAAGCTCAATTCCTGAGCGCATTGATTCAGCCTCACCTTCACCCGAAAAGTCACCAAGCCGAGACTCTTGGTCAGCACCTCGAACTCGGGGTCGGCACCCATTCTCTCTGCGAAATGGTCGGCCATCTGGACATGATGTCGCAGCGACTTGCGAAGGCCCTGCAGGCCCATGCTGCGCAGGACGAACCAGATTTTCAGGGCGCGAAATCGACGACCTAGCGGAATTTCCCAGTGCCGATAGTCTGGGATGCCCTGCTCCTTGAAGATCTTCATCAGCTTTAGCCCCGACAGCAGGTCCTCCTGTTATGTTGATGAGAATGCCCCTAGATTATATACTCAGAAAAAACAATGGCTAATCCCACACCCCAGTAAAAGTAACGGGCTTTTTGTGCTAAAGCCCGTGGTGCTAAAGACCCTGGTGCTGGCGCCCCTGATGCTAAAGACCCTTGTGCTGACGTCCCTAGTGCTAAAGACCCGGGTGCTAAAGCCCCTGGTGCTAAAGCCCCTGGGCCACTAAAAACCCTGGCTAACCCCAACCTGTTGAACTACAAGTCTAAGCTAAAGGGTCCAAACTCTCACCTTCAAACCGTCGAACAAATCTTCCACGCATCGCAGGAACAGTGCGGAGCAGTCAAAGTTGACGTGCATCATTTTGTGCGGATTGAAGTTGAAAGAATCGGCGTATTCAATGCCACGCATCAGCGGTCGGTACTCTGGGCAGAATAGGAAAGCTCCGGCGTACGCAGCGTCGATGTGGAGCCAGATGCGCTCGGACATGCCTGTAAATAATTGATTAATGGCGCGGAATCGATAAGATGAGGCTCTCTACGAAAATTAACCTACAGGAATATGTCTCTCTGCATAACAATTAGAAAATCTTCTGTTGATATATTTCTTGTGCTAAAATGGCTTCTTACTCACGTAAAAATCTGAAATGTATTCAATTTTTATTAGCTCTACTCACAGACAGGTCCAATCTCCTCAACTGGGTCAAAGTCACAGCTGCTGGTGGTTCCAAAGCTGCCGCACACCTGGGCGGTGGTCATTAAAAAGTTACAGTAAAAAAAGCGAAACAAAAAGTGTTTTGTTTTCGCAACACAGATTGTAAACACGCAATACTACTATCAAAGTAAAAGAGTAGTGTGCTCAGGTAGATATCTTGTTAGGCCAGTTTTCTGTGGCAATGAATGTCAAGAACTCGTGAGGTACATGCAGATTTCTTTGTTGCTAAAAATAGAAACCCCAAAATTGTTTGCATTAGTAGCCACATGCGAAACATGGTTTGGGAAAAGTTCCTGTATGAATCATAGTCTGTTGATTAAAGCTTTTTGTAACTGTTCGCAATGTCATGAGTGCTATGAATCAAAACTGAATTTGAGCTGACGACAATCGAGCGCATGTATTTTTAGGTGTTCCCATGACGAAAGAATAATAAATAGACTTCAATTTTGCAAAAGCTTTTTGCTAAAAGACAGTTCTATCTCTGAAACTCAACTGCAGCCATGGGCAGCTCCGTTTTCTCAGTGGGTGGCAAGCCTTGACCAAGAAATGCAAAGAGAGCTTAAGAAGAGTGTGAAAGCTAAATACGTCAAGAGCCTTTCAGCCTTGGACATTAAAGGTACATTGGGAAGGGCAGAGGGGACTGCTTTAAGCTCGGAGACTATCATGGATCAGCTGAAAAGCGTGGCACTTGAGAATGCTAAGCCGACCTGGCCTAAATACGTCAAGAGCCTTTCAGCCTTGGACATTAAAGGTACATTGGGAAGGGCAGAGGGGACTGCTTTGAGCTCGGAGACTATCATGGATCAGCTGAAAAAGCGTGGCACTTGAGAATGCTAAGCCGACCTGGCAGTCATGACGAACCCTGAGACTCGGACTCTGTTTGAGGCCCACCCCTGCAGCCTCTGAGACTCGGACTCTGTTTGAGGCCCACCCCTGCAGCCTCGGAGCGCCAGAGCTGAGTCTGCGCGAGAACGAGTTGTGAGCTCACTGTCTAGTGAAAACAGGACTCAGGCGCCTTCTTTGGCTGTCTGGGAGAAAGGACGGGGAGAGAGAAAATAGAGGAGGGGGACGAGTACCGCCGCCAGGGTAAGAGCAAACATTGCATTAGGCAAACAGTGCGTCATTTCAGAGACGGAGAGAGAGAGAGAGAGAGAGAGCTGTGTTGTCTGTCTCCTAGACGACTGCTTTCTAAGCAATATCGCTGCATGCAGCAGAACAACAGAAGACGTCATTGGGGGCACTCTGTTTGAGATAAGCCCATCAGACATGTGCTTTTTTCTGTCACTAAAGTAGATGAGAATAGTCAAAGTATGCTCAATCCATTATGTCTGAATTATGTCCCGAATGGTAAAGTATTAAAAGAACATTCACGCTGCTTTAAAAACTGACTAATTAATTTTGTTTAAAAAGGGACGACGAAGGTTATTCTGAACACTGAAGAGTGGAAATTGAATGATTTAGATGGACCTCATTATTCTTTCAGCACTAAGTACGTCAGATAAGCATAAACCAGGCTAGTTTAGTTAAGAAATCGTGGTTAATTATTCCTGTTCAGAATATTTTTTTCGTAAATATCAATAATATTCTTGTCATTTTTGGTGGTTTCTAAACAGACTGCAATCATGTTTACCCACTCACGAAGAAGGGAATTCGTCCCTTGGCCTTGTCCTCTTCCACAGCTTGGACAAATTCCTTTCGATTTAGCGAAGTTCGACCTTCCGGCAGATGCAGGCGACGAATCTCGATGCCAATGAAAGAGGCGTTTCGAACGATCATGGAGTGCGTCTGCGATGGAGATGAGGGGATTGATGGGTCAGTTTTATTCCAACTCCGTCGATTGACCGATTTCGACCGTAATTAGGAAGAAAATCTAGATAATATTTTACCTGATCGGTTGAGTAGCAAACGAGTCTGGAGAAGGCATCGAAATATCCGGATTCCGGATGCTCCTTCAGCCAGTCTTTGATAGCCCGCTCTCGAGCGGCCAGCATGCAGGTGAGAGTCGACTCAGTCGCAGTTCCGTGTATGACGGCACCGCCTGTTTCCGAGGTGGACAAGAAGTGACTCGGCAGGTCCATGGCCTTCACCATCCAGTCGCAGACGATGACCTCAAGCTCCGTGGCAGCTGGACTGGCGATCCAGGAGAAGCCTACGCAGCCGATGGCTGACGAGAGCAGATCGCCAAGGATTGATGGATAGGAGTTCAACGACGGATAGTAGGCGTGAAAGTTTGGGTGGTTCCAGTGGGTGATCTGCGGTGGATCGTGTAGTTGAAATTGGTTTTTTTGAGTTGAGTTTACAATTTTGCATGTTTTAAACATCGGTCGCTAGAACATTTGTTTTGCTTTGGTGTCTTTGGAACACAGTTTTTGAAGTTAAGTAAACTTCATGCAAAAATGTTTTGACAATGATTTAGTTTCTTCTATCCGTCACATATTTGCAGGATTTGTCATGTTGATAAGGACAACCCGAGGCACAGAGTTCGCACATATCAGACGACGAGAACAATAACGACTGAAGTACTTTTTTGTCTAGGGATTAGAAAAATGGCAATAGCTTCTTGTCTTCTTAGTGGCTGCGGGTCTCCCTATAAGCGTCAGTACACTAAAGCCCCTGCGAAAAAAAACTGACAAAAATATGAGACAAAGAATAGATGCAATCCTTAAGTTTGGAAACAACAAGCCATGGTTTGCTTCTGCGAGGAGGCCCACAACCAAGCAAACTATTTTGAAGACGTTGGAGAATACAAAAGTAGCCTTGAATAACGCACCCCGGGCATGATCTTGGACTCTACGTCCTCCATCACTTTTTCGAAGTCTTCGGGCCGCTCTGGCGCGGCGCCTGGCAGCAGATCGCGCAGGTAGCCCGGCTGCACATTGGCAGTACGGGCCGATCGCCAATGTTCTCCAAGTAGTCAGCCACGTAGTCCACCATCTGCTTGCCGACGCGCCGAAAAGTCGCCGTGTCCATGCCGCGCTTGATGTCCACCTTGACGTCGTTTTCCTCGCCTCCGTTTTCGTCCGCCGTCGGATCCGGCAGCGCGGCTTTGGCAGACTCGGCGGAGTCCAGACCTAGGGCGGCCATGGAGTGCGACAGGCCGTTCTGACTGCCGTTCACATTGCCGTTCTGGCTGACGGCAGCAGCAGCAGCAGCCTCTTTCTGTTGGTTTTGGTTGGAAACAGATGTCATTACAGGGAAACTTCCGGCTTCAAGCAACTTGATTCTTTAGTACTCAGAATTTTGTAAAAAGTAGACAATTTAGCTGAGTGAGTCAATACCTACCAAAAGGTGCGAAAGTTGGGCCTTATATATGATGAGTCGTGCCCCCGAATCCTACCATCCCACCCACTCAAAGAAGGAGCTCAATTCCATTCGCAGAGAATTGTTTGCTTGTTACTGCGCGAATGCGTTGGGTCGCTGTGAAGGTTAAACAAAATTTGACACCGAGAGGTCGCAGGGCGGCTATCAATTTTTTGAAATGCTTGGCAGCAAAAAGACAACCCGGCTCATATTTCAGCGCTTAGAGATGTTTGCATACTTTATTCAAGATGCGAGTAGTTTGTGCTCCCTCTTGAAGATGTATTGTTTTTTAATTTTCTTTTGTTTTCTTAGCATACGCAAATATCTATATGAGCTACTTTGGGTGAAGAATGATTTTATTAAATCTGAAATCCGGCTTTCACCAACTTACCTTCATCTTGGAATACATAGTCAAACTTAAAATTAAACTACCAAAGTCTGTGTTAAAAAATCTTGTTCAGTTGAAACCTTTTCCCTGCGATGCTGTCGGAACTCTGATGCGTCTGTTCTCTGACGGACTTCGCGATCAAGTCTATTTAAA